>CAHIKZ030003537.1:1927500-2020000 GCA_903632075.3 Acanthosepion pharaonis
GATGATCGAATTCATCATGAAAATGGTAGTAAAAACTTGTAAAGACTAGGATTTAAAATTTTTTTTTTCGTATTTAAATACCTAATTTTGTATTGGTTATCTTTTGATATTGCTTAATGATGACTAGAACAAAAAAATAACGTATAATTATCTGAAATATCCGTATAATTTGTAATATTACCATCACCTTGTTTGCCAGCAGATTTTACTTATTGCTCGTCTGGTGTTGTTGATATACTTTTTGTCCTCTTTACCTACGAGACTCACTTATTATTTAATAGTACGACCACCGAAGTTAAGCAATGTCCAACCTTGATTGGTGACCGCTTTGTAATCCCAGGTACTGTAAGCTTGGATGTGCAAATGGTGTAATGGCTCGGAATTGTTAATCGTAGAGCAGAGTTCGAATTCCAGTTGGGTTCGTTATATTCACATACGCGCAAATACCCTTGGGAAACGGTATTAATCCACCTCTTCTCTCCTTCAGTTATGGGTTAATTAGTAAGACCTGTATCCCTAAATTATTATCTCAAAAAAATCTTGTATTCTAAAAATATTTTCTACTTTTAAATAATCTGCAATGGGTTGGTAGTCCGCAGAAAACTAACCGATCAATTGTTTGGGGTTAAATGAGTAACGTGATGGTAAGAAAAGAAAGGTTATCAACAGCTACAAAGAAAAGGAAGTTGTGGAGAGCCATGGTCGCTTACCTCTTGAAATAAAACGGAAATATTTTTATAATTTGCAAAGATTTTTTTTATATATAAAATGGTATGGCTTTACTTTTTATTGTTTTATCAAGGACTAATGAGCTCTTGAAAATATGATTCCTAAACAATTGTGATAAATACTCCCGACGGACTTATCTTTCATTAGTTGAACTGATGACATTATAATGCTAATTCTTAAGCAATGATAATTCATTGCCGATTCACCCGACTGGAAGAAAGATATCGAAGTCAGGTTAGTTATATCAGTAGGTTACAGAACCTTATAGAGTAGAAGAAACAACTGAAATATTGCAAATGAAAAATAAAATTGACATTTTGATATAAATGAGAGACAGAACTGAAGCGGCAAAATTTCGTATATTATAATCGCTTCTTTTATTCTTTAAGGAGTAAAGCCAAAATGAAACGATGTATTTCTTCTACCTGTATTTTTTTAATCATTTCATCCTAAGCAAGGTGGGAATACCACTAGTATTCAAGGGATTTACAAAGATTAAAAGAGAAAAAACAGATTATAAGGAGGACTAAAGAAAGGACAAAAGATGAACGTCATTCAAGAAGATAGAAGATGGCGACTGACGTTGCATTTAATCTTTTGAAAATTGTAGTTATTAGGGAAGCAAGTAAACGGGGAAGAGTTCAACAGGAGGGAAGTATGAGAAAAGAACCTGTTGGAGTAGAAGCGGAGGTTACATTTAACTATTTCAACAGTAAAAGGGTGGGACCTAGATGCCAATCTAGTAGCACTCTTAAATTCATGTAACCGGGGCATCGGGGAAAAAAAAAAACTCGTTAGAGCAGTTGCCATGAAAATATTTGTGGAAAATACAGAAGCCATGTAGTGTCGGTGAGAAAGTGATTCTAGTCGAAATGACAAGTCAGGGTCGATTGAAGATCCTTTGAATTTTGTCAAAAACCTCGAGACGAAGACTAGACCAGACATGGCACCAGTATTCAAAGCACGGACGAATGGTAGATTTGTAAATGTGAGTTGATATAAGCAAAGAACGAAGCGCTTGTTTTAAGTTAAAATATACACTAAATGATTACAAGGGCTACAAACCTCCCAACCGATATACCCTTACTCATATTTTTGTCTTTACCAAATTGTCTTTGCGCTCACTTCTTTTTCAGATAGTTCGTTCTGACTATTTAAAACTTTGAAAAATCAGTGATAAAGATTATTTCACTAGTAAGGAGCGGTTTTTATTTTAAAATTAAGAATTGATGGAAGGTGGCTGTATTTGAGGAAATACAAGAACAGATTTTTTTGTATAAAAAAGACATTTTTTTCCTGATGTCTCCGGCTTCGCACCATTATGATATTTATTCCGGAAATATTTTCATCGAGACAGTCTTAAATTGAATCGAGGGGAATGGTAACGGTTCTGAAGTGGAGATTCAATTTACAATGCAAAACGCTAAATTGAACCCTGGTTTTGTACACAGACGTTCAATTTATCGCATGAATTGAAACTGGAGAAAAAAAAAAATGAAAACATTGTCCTCGTCTGTGCAAAATATGGCAGCAAGAGAAAAGGCAAGGCCCAATTGATATGAAACGTGAAAAAAATAAAAACAGTAACAGAAAAAAAAAAAAAAAAAAAATGGGAGTTGGAATAAAACCAATATTTCCAATTTAATAAATTGTTTTTTTGTTTGTTTTTATTACGGTGGCTAGAGCATATAGAATACATTTTCAGGGCCACACTAGCGTAAATGGGCACAGAAATCAAGGACCAATTTTTAACATTCAATTTTTCCCCCCAAAAAATAATTTCCGATGTGAATAAATTTTATAATTGAACAAAAAAAAAAAAAAAAATTTAAAAAAGAAGGCAACTTTTCATTCGAAGCTTAATTCAGTTGATAGAAACTTAATTTAAAACAATGTATGCCTGGAAATGTTCATGCATACAATGAAAGTTTAAAACTTTTCTCGGGCAAATCGACACCAGATTTTGCAATGTAGAAGATATTTGACGTATTCGCCAGACTAACTGTAAAAGAAAGGAAATGGATTAGCCGAAAACATTCTTGTAGTCAATAAACGAAACTTAATGTACTGAATTTTTCCTCTCAGGAATTTGATAGCTTGAGGACATTTAAATTGACTTGAGGAATTTTTTTTTACATTCATTTGAAATATAAAAATTATGGACATGAATGAAAACGATTGGCGCGCGCACACGCGTATGTAGGGGTGGGGGACTCCAAAGATTCGCTGAAGAATGAGCATATCTAAAAAATGTCCAAAACTTAAAACAGTTTTATATCGTCAAAATCTGACTTATTATTAAGAGGAAAAAAGCAAAGAATTTATGTAAAAATTGTTTCTAATCCTTTTTAGAACGTTTGAAATTTTTGTTTAATAAAACAAAAAAAACAAAAAAAAAGTCTTTCACTGATGACGTCAACAGGAGACCATAAATTTGGTACGAGAAATTTGAGTCTATTTGCATTGAAGAAACAAATTGATTTGGAAATTCATGCAAAAATCAAATAATTGTAGGGTTTTAATAAAAATTTCAGCACTTAAACGTTTATTTTTAGAAAGTCTTGGTAAAAAAAAATTTTTTGTATTTGTTACTCCACATTTAATTTTATGAAAATTTTTTATATTGTCGCTTAATATTTATTTATTAATTTATACTACATATAAGGAAAGTCATAGAACTTAAATATTTAAGGTCAAACAGGACACCCAATTACAGAAAACTGACTTTGAATTGTAAAATAAAAATGTACTAAAACTAGACATTAATTCGAAATGCTTTTATAAATAAAACATTATAGACACTCGCGTGAAAAATCTTTTTTTTTGCAAGAATCGTTTTCATTTTTTTTTTAAATTTATACATTTTTTTAAATCTTAAAATTCTGTATTAATTCGTAGCTATCAAGTGATATTATTAAATAAAAAATATATACATTTATTAATCATAAAGGGAAAAGCTTACAATTATTCAGCGACCCACATTAAAGAATTTTTATTTTAATTTGTGTATAAACAATGATTTTTATGAATTGTGAACATCTATACACGACATTATCAGGAAACAAGAGCTTTATAGAAAATTTAAAATGTATTGAATTAGTAAATTTTTTTTAACATTTCCTCAACAAACCTCTTCTTCATAAGTAAGACGATAAAGATAAGTACCTTTTCAATTAAATATTAGAAAGATGAATTTCTTTTTTTAAAATTACTGGGTAGTTAAAAAATATCTAAAAAATGGCATTTATGCTGTATTCGTCATGTAATTCTACTACAAGTACTTCCCTCCTTACATAAATCTTGTAAACATCAGGTTATCGATAACACCTCATAAAAACACCTACTGTGTTAAAAAATTGCTTTGCTGCGATATTTTAAACTAAAAGCAAATATTAGTTTTAATTCAAATTAATTGAACTTTAATTATTTTCCCCAAAGATGCAGAAATGTATTTTATTTTTTAATGATTTTTTTTAAAGATTTATGTTATGTTGATATGTCAATATGGATAAATTTAGCGATTTGATTGATAATTAAGGTAAATTTGCTTTTTAACACCCGCGCTAAATATCTCTTAAAATGTTCCCAAATCGTCATAATTCCGTGTAAATGTACATGCTGAACTCGAATTAACAATTAAATTATGAAGAAACCTACCCTTTTGGAGTTATCGACAATAAAAGTTCGAACTCAGTCGCGTTCAGCTGTCGGCCATTACTGGCCTTGTATTGACGGCAGAACATTTAGCGCGCGGAGGTTTAAATAAGAGCCTTTTTACTGTTCTTAACTGAATTTACTCGTTTAAAATTACTCCGCATAATTTACCATAATTAAAACAAATTCCAATCTATTTAAATTTGTTTTGAAATACAACAAATTGATGGATTCGTTTCCTACGGCTTATTTAAAGCCAGAAAATATTTGAGATTTAAGTTGTTTTTTTTCCGATAATGATTTCATGATACAAGTCCTACTAATTAACTCATAACTAGAGGGGGAGAAGAGGTGGATCCATATCTTTCCCAAGGGTGTTTGAGCCCCAAATGAAGATAACGAACCCAACTGAAATTTAAAACTCTGCTCTCCGATTAACAATTGCGATCCATTATCCATTACACCACCCGCGCATCCAAGCATATAACACCTGGAATTCCCAAGCGGTCACCCATCTAGGTACTTACGAGGCTCGACTTTGCTTAACTTCGGTCATCTTACTGGAACTGGTGTTTCAAGAAATACAGTAAAGTATTTTGTTTATTGGAAATATTAAATTTAATCTATTAACTTGAAATTAAGACTAAATTAAAAGCTTCAAGAAAGATTTTAAAAATTAATTTTAATCCATAGGTATCGCTTTTGGTGTTTGTGTGTGTATATATATATATATATATATTGTAACCCGGATATAAGAGAGATTTTCTCTGGTCCCAAATTAGAGCCTGTGTTAATGTATACATATAGACCAAACCCGGATATAAGAGACTTCGTCTCCGGTCCCGACAACTCTCTTATATCCGGGTTACACTATATATATATATATATATATATATATATATATCAATAAAATTGGGACAGTTTGTTTCATGCTTAAATTCAATCTTCAGGCAATATATGTCAAATAAAATTAAAGGTTCACTAAACTTTTGTCTACTCGGAATTTCGGAGATTGCTTCAATCAATCAGCAGATTTCATTATTATTCCGAGTCGGGGTAAGATAAGTGAACATTTCATTTCTGACTTAATGATCTAACACGATATTGGTGGATTACTTTAAGTTGAAAGTCTTACAGTTATTATATTGAGAAAGTAGGAAAAGTCGTATATATTGGGCTTGGAATGGTCATTACACGGTAAACCATCGATATATATATATATATATATATATATATATATATAGAGAGAGAGAGAGAGAGAGAGAGAGAAACCATATATATATGCACTAACCAGTACTGAACTAGCATTCTCTCTTTTTATGATGAAAGAAGAAAAATTTTTTCATCCAACTGATTTCTCGTGGGGTGTTGAATAAAATAAAATTTAAAACAAATGATACTTTAAGTCAAGTGTTAAGATTCCATTAACAAATTGTAGCGAGATTATATAATACGTGATCCTTGCAGACGAGATTGCTGTTAACCACCAATTTGTAAAGGCTTTCATTTGGTTTGGTTTACGGCATATCAACTACAATGGGTTATTTAATGCCGACAATATTTTCCTCTAGAAATGTATTGCTGGTAATAATTTTGACAGAGTATTTCTGGTATGAACACCCACTTTTACACTTTCATAATGTCTTGACCAGAGTTTGGGATTTTTTGGGAGGTAAATATTTACCCATGGTTGGGACCCTAATAAGTGCTATCACGCTCCCCAAAACCTCCTGATCAGAGGCCTTGCTGTTGGACATAGTTTATCGTCATACCCACAATGGCAATTTGTAGAGGGTTCTGTTTTGATGCGGTTGTTTAAAAATCATGACAAAGATCTAATAAATGAATAAATCCAGGACGAGGATTAAAGGTGTATCCTTTGTTTCCTGTTTAGGGTTGGGTTCCCAGTTCTTTCGACTCTCTATGTCTGACATATCCATCTGAAATTTTATTCAGTAATTTTCCACCTCTCTATCAATAGGAGTAGATATGTTCATCTATTGTCCGGTTCATACTCCTCCCTAGGCTTTTGAACCTCATACCTTAAGTGGCCTTTATACTGAGTGAACATTAGTTCAAAAAAAAAAAAAAAAAAAAAAAAAAAAATCAAATTTCAATACATGAAAGAATTTTTTGAAGTCTATGAGAAGAACAGTATAACTCACAAAAGAGAAAGAAAATTATATTTACGCTTGAACAGGTAGCATAAAAGGGGGAAAAAAAAAGGTAAATTTTTATTATTACAACCGCCTGCCTAACCCTGCCGAAAACAGATTAAGTCACTGCAGCACAGTTCTGAGGGTCCATAATAATTTTTTTTTAAGCGTTTCACCCAAAGCAAGACGGGAAGCCACTAGGACGCAAGGGGTTACAGAAGATTTGGAGCAAGATCAGATAGGAGTGATAGAGGAAAAGATGAGGAGAAGGACAGTCGATAGATCAAGGCAACTGGAGATGTCGATTGACATTACATTTAGATAGTTGGAGATTATAGCTGTCAGGTAAACAGGAATAGGGAAGGGAGTTCCACAGGCGAGAGGTGCGAGATATGAAGCTATTGGAGTAGAAGAGACGGCTACATTTAATAGTTTCAACAGTGAAAGGGTGAGAGCGGGATACCAGTCTCGTAGGGCGGTTGAATTCATGAAGTCTGGGAACCAGCGAATGCAGCTCCTCGGAGCACTTACAATGAAAGTATTTGTAAAAAAGACAGAGAAAGGTGACAGCGCGTCCGTGAGAGAGTGTCTGTAGACGAGATGCCAGATCAGGGCCAATTATATTGCATATCCGCCTCTGGAGCTTATCAAGAACCCCGAGGCAAACAGAAGGGACTCCAGACCATATATGGCAGCAATACTCCATATAAGGGCGAATGGTTGATTTGTAGATCTGGAGGATAGATTCCGGGGAGAAAAATTTCCTGGCGCGGCACAGGGAGCCCATTTTCCTTCCGGTGAACGAAGCAATTGACTCAATGTATTTGTTCCATCTCAGGTCAGCCGTCAACATGAGACCGAGCAGCTGCAGAGAGGTGCTCTCGAGAAGTTGAGCGTCAGACATTCTAAAATTAGGTACCTCCACGAAATCGCTCAAAAAAAAAAAAAAAAAAAAAAAAAAAGCATAGCTTGATGAAAAAGACGCCAACCTTGCCGAAAACAAACTTTTATTGTCTAAATGCTTGTTATTATTAAGAGGAAAGACCAAAGTTTTTTTTTTTTTTTAATTATTTTTAAAAATTTTCCTTCTTTTAGAACATTCTAAATTTTGATTAAAAAAACCTTGTTTCTATTTGTATCAGCGGAACTAGTAAATAACAGACAATTTTAGCACGTTTTTTGGTATGACACACATTAATTTGAAAAATCGTGCAAAAAAAATAGAAATAATTATCGGATGTTAATGAAACTTTCAGGAACTATTCACAGATGATCGAAATTATTATAAATTTTTTTTTATGAAAGTCATGGTAGAAATATGTTTTAAAAAATATTTATTACCCCCCATAACTAATTTTATGAAAACGCTAGAAATTCGATCGCATAGGTTTTAGTGATTACAATAATTAAAAAAGCACAGGGCTTTGAGGAATGCAAATCATGTTTTTTTTGTTTTTAATTGGATACGCAGTACCTGAAAATCAGCTCTGAATTGTAACATACAAAACTCAATAAAACAAAGATATTATTTAATTTCAAATGCTTTTATTGGCTTTTCGTTGTTTTTATGAATATGGACAATATTTTCTGAAAGCAAAAACATTTTTTCGATGAAAAATGAATTTTTAATACAATTATTTGTTATTTCATTAATTATAATAGATTTTACATTTAAGTTGTTAAAATATTATAAAATTAGTTAAAAGCCGCATCGGCTTTCATAAGTGTCCTTATGAGATAGATCTTTTTTTAGCGCGTTGTAAATTGTATCATTTTGACTAATCAGAAGATCCCCAGTAATTAAGAAATGTAATTTTGTGCTTATAATCGAGCTGTAATTATAAAATACGGAAGACCAACCAGAATATAATTAAGTTGCGTTATTTGAGTTAAGCATTGTTCTCCGCTGTTAAGGCCTTTACTTTTGCGAAACACGTGTGGAGAAGTTAATTTGATTTTTCAATTTCAACTGAGAAGGGTACCTACAAGTATCAGTATCATCTTATGAAATTTATATGATCTTATTTTTATATTAATCTCAGTTACGACATTTTTCCATAAATGAAATATCAAAATTAATACCTATCTAAAATCGTTAATAAAGAGACATTTTTAATAGTAAAATTAAAATAATAACAAGAAAAGTTATTTAGCCGTAGTGGTAGATTTGAAAGTAACTAATCGGTTTACCGGGATGGAAGAAATCTTAAGTGGATGTTTCACCTTTTCATTTTACCGTTTTTTTTTTGTATTTATTCCAAGTATCTTTCTTTTGTAGATATATTTACGTAAACTTATACGAAATAAGGGTATTTGGATTACATTCAATAAACATATTAAAATGAAGATCGGCAATAATAAATTCCAATACAAAGCCCCATTATATTCCTATTATAAACTAAGGCCCATTATATTCCTATTATAAACTGAACCCAATTTTAGAACGATTACAGTCACAAAGAACTAAATACCAAATACCAAACCACGCCTCTTGAGGACTTTCAACAAGTAAAATCGATAGAAAATGTAATTCAATGATAATAATGACAATCAAGAAGCTTACGTTCCACACTTTTCTTTTTTATGTGCCATGTCCTTTCAGGACGTAGGCGATCATGGCTCTCCACCTCCCTCTATCCCTTACAGCTCTCAACGAATTCCTTTCCTCTGCTTCCTCCTCCAGACTACGTTCTATCATCCAGTTGCTTAAGTCCGCCAGGTATGTCACGCGTTGTTTTCCCTTGTCTTTCTTTCTCTCTATTCGACCCGTGAATATCAGATTCTCTAGGCCCTCCTTCCTCATTATGTGTCCTAGAAACATCAGCTGCCTCTTCCTGTTGGTAAATATAAGCCTCTTCCTTGTTTGCATCTTCTCTAAGACCTCATCGTTGATCACACCCTTGGTCCATGATATCCTTAGTATCCTTCTGTAGAACCACATTTCAGTCGCTGTAAAGGACAGATGTCACGTAACAGTTCAGTATTCTTTTCTTTGTTATCAAAGATATCTTCCTGTCTCGCAGTATTCTGCCCAACTTTTGGAATGTGTACTTCAAACAAAAGGTTAGGAAAGAAATCCTCATCAATACTAGAAAGAGCGATAACAGTTACTGGACTTAAGAAGCCTTTTTTCCTGTAAAAAAAATATTTTTAAGTTTTTTTTTTTTTTAAGAAATCTCAACCGACGGTAGCACTGGCTGCTCGGTTATTGAATGTCGATTGTTTACTTATACAGAAACGGTTAATATGGCCATTATAGTCCCAAAGATTGATTTTTCTCAAAAAGAAAAAAAAACTTTTGAAAGTAATGAATCGTATTTGAACACAAAATACACAAGAAAAAAAAAAATCTATTTTCATAAAAAGTTTTACTTCATTTAAGTGAATGTTAACCAGAAAAAAAAAATGAAAATTTACCTTGTTAGGGTAGTTGAGAAACATTATTTTTCGTGTATACATTTAAATTGCTAGAGAGATTCTGGTAAAACCACGCCAAAAAGAAAAAATCCTCTTATATATATATATATATAATAATTTCACCGATAATGCTTTTAAGACACGAGGGGGTTACAGGGAGTGAAAAAAAAAACAAAACGAGAAGACTTTGGTGAGATGAAAAGACAAAAGAACAGGATCCAGGAAGAAAAAAATGGCGATTGGCGTTGCATTTAAAATTTTGAAGATTTTAGGTTGTACAGAAGCAAGAAATCTGAAGAAAGTTCCACAGACGGGGAGGGCAACAAAAGAATCTATAGCGGAATTCGTTCAGATATATACAAGTATTTCACAAAGTCTTATGAAACAAAAAAATGTCATCCAAAATAAATCTTATAGCTAAGACAGATGCGGATTTCTCGCTAGGGCTGGATATTTAAGAGCTAAATTGTATATGTATATCAATAACAAGCTTACGAATTCTGATTTTTAAATTTCAAAAGCCTAAAAAAAGATTTGTGTAATAATAATCTTCAGAAACTGTATTTTTTCTTCTTTTTACATCTGGCTTTGTCATACTAAGCGAAACTTAGTAAAAAAAGAAAAAAAAAAGTTCACTGAAAAAGAACTACAGAACATCGCTGGAAGTTTAAGAGAATTCCGATTAACGGTGACGGATTAACTTCCGCCGGAACATCTTGGCTGAGATTTAATAATGCTCACACCATGTTTGTTTAACAGAATAAAGTTACATTAAGTCACATTTAAATAACCTGTCGTACTATATAGAAAGTCGGCTCTAACACGAGTATATGCAATATAATATAATAAAATGCTATTCAATATACGAACACTTAATTTTTCGTTATGGTTCCGTTGAAGATTTAATGTGTGCTAATTAGATGCACAGAACCGCTACACGTTCTTTTATAAAAAAAAAAAAGAAAAAAAGTAAATGTCACCAGGCTAATATTTAAGCCAAAGAGAAAAAAAAAGAAGTCAAATTTAAGAGTCACGAAAATTTTACTATTGTACATTAAAAGGTTACTTCATGCAAATTTAAAATGTCTATTTTGAAATAGTATTTTACATGAGCTAAAAAAAAAAAAAAAATAAAAAAATAAAAATAGTGGTGTTGAAAATTTTTCATTTAAAGACGGTTTACGGGTATTTTTGTACTCCAAAATTGTGTTCCTTTTAATTTATATAAGATTTCAAAATCCGAGAATCAGATTTAATCAAATTCTTGATTAACCAGAAAGTAATAGTTTTTTTTTCTTTTTAATAGTTTTTGAGTTTTAGTTTAAATGATAAATTTCCATGAAAACATTACGTTTAAAAGAAACTCAAAAAAAAAGTGTTAAATAAAATGTCCTTACAAACGTTAAACAAGTCAGTGAAAGTGAAAAGCTTAACACATGCTTACGTTTAATATTCTTTTGATATGCTGCTTCCATATTGGCTGTTGATCCTCAATGATTATTTGATGTACATCCGGTACAAAAATAAGATCTTCGTCAATCTCGACGTTCATGTTATAAAATTTAATTTTACAAGACAATCATAGCATAAAAGGGGTTTAAAAAAATAAAAATAAAATAAAAATAATTATGTAACGATGTTCAGCCCAATCACGACCAAACATCCGTAACGCCAAGTCTCGAAGATATGGTCGATCATCCGGGTCTTTCGCAGTTACGTACTTTTTGAATGACCCCCCCCTCTCTTACATCACCAATTTACTGCATGTGGACTATCCATATCCAAGGCGTTCTCACTCCTGTGAATAAAACCATTCCCTCATTGACCATAACTTTAGGAGTGTAGCCGTACTTGGGTGACTGAGGCGAGCTTGGTTCGTTTGAACGGGGCTAGCCTTGGGTTTCTCTTTTAGGTCTACCTATGTCCCATCGGGGCGGCTTCCTGTGGAGCCCTCCCCTGGTTAGGCTAGACAAGCTTTGTGTACCTAGTTAATGTGAGTAAGTGTTGTTCCCGGCCTGTTTCCAGGCCATTTCCTTGGTTATGATCCAGCTTGAGATTCCCAACCTCCCCAGTTTGTTTTGGCCCCTTTTTATCTCGATTCGGTCAGCTTTTTATTTCCCATGTCCGTATAATTTCTTATCCTTTTCCCACTCCCTTTAGCGAGAGAGCTTCTTGATTTTGCCCCCCCCCCCGTGCCCCTGGGCAGAATACAGAGGCCTCTCCTTTTTGAGGGTTGGACGGGCTCTATCAGTTATGTTTAGTTTACTTTGTGTTAACTTTTTAGTTTATTATTAGGCTCATCTCCCTCCCCTCTCATTCTTAGATTTTTATGTATAATAATTTATCATCATTAAATTTTTATGGCATGGGGTGCGATTTGTAGGTCCCCCTTGAGTGGATGCGGTATTGTGGTGTATGGAGGATTGATTGGTGACGGACGAGTTTTTATGGCGAATGTGAAAAATTGTAATGAGTGAATGGGTCGTGAATCGGATTAGCTAGGTATAGGATAGTTAGTGTGGACCAGCCTCAACCCCTCCCCCTTTTAGGCCATGTGCCAAAATTGTATATTTTTTACAATAAATACTGAGTGTAGCCGTACTGACCACGCTTGGTAAACTACGTGTTGGCGAGACTATTTAACCCATAGTCATTTTTAATTAGTATTCCCTCTGAGCTGATAAAACATGGAGGTGGAGAAAGCATCAAAGTCATAGCAGCACCATGCCAGAAGATTTGGGAACAGAAAAGTGGCCTGACGAGTGGACTCAGTCATCGGCAATACTCCTGCTAAAGAAAGGAAGCCTCAGGCAGTGTCGAAATTAGAAGACAATATGCCTGAGCAGTCATCCTAGTAAGGTCATGCTCTGTATCATTTTGAATCGTTTAAAATCCAAGACTGAAGAACTGCTACCAGAGGAACAAGCAGATTTTAGAACCGTATGAAGTACAATGGAACAGGTCTTTAATTGTCGGATCCTCGTAGAAACACACCTACAACGACGTTGTGTTCCACAACTTTCTTGATTTCAAGAAAGCCTTTGATCGTGCTTGGCCCGATGGTCTTTGGCAAATCCTTAAGGAATTTAATGTAGATAACAGAATTATTCAATTCATTTAGGTTCTATATAAAGATGCCACCAGCGCAGTCCTTCTGGGAAGATTCTTCTGGACAACTGTCGGCGTGAGGCAGAGATGCGTACTTTCACCCACATTGTTTAACTTATTTCTAGAGAGAATCCTGCAAGAAAATCTAAACAACCCTGGTCCTTCCATCTCTATCGGTAGCAGACCCATTTGTAATTTACGTTTTGCAGATGACATTGATCTCATAGCAGGTAGTAACAGTGAGATCCAGGACTGTACAAATCACTAGTAGTCTCCATTCTTCTATAAACGTGGACATTGTTGGCAGAAACAGAGATAAGGACGCAAGCTTTTGAGAACAAATGGCATTTTCTATTGGGAACATAAAACCAATGAGTTTGTGCGGAAAAAGTTTAAAGTTTTGTGGGCCACCAGGAATCTCTTTACGCCATTGTCAAACGGAGAAAAATGGCGTGGTTTGGACACATTACAAAGCACGACAGCTTATGCAAGGCCCCGTTAAAGGTGGACGTAAGAGAGGACGCTAACGTAAAAACTGGTTGCACAATGACAAATAATGGACAGGTATGACTAGACCAGAATTGCTGATGGCTGCCGTTGATAGACCGTTGTGGAGGAGGTTACAAAAGTCAAGGGGATGATGATAATGTTTTTAATGCAGTGTTGTACTTCTCTTCGACTGATTGCCACCCAATTTGATATGACCCAGTCTCTGTCCTGTTAGCTTAGAAGATATGGGTTCATACATTACTCATTGATATTTGTACGTAGGTGAATGTAGCGAATTCCAAGATGGCTCTCCGAATCCTAAATCCGAGCCACCGTGCTTCCGTATATGTAGAATATAACGTTACACAACTCTCACTCTGTTTATTTCTCATTTAACTGCACGTCCATTCAAATGGAATGTATTTATTCTGTACAGTGTACAAAATTGTGGGGTAAGGAGATTTACTCACCCCCCGCCACGAGTCAGATTTTGATACAAGGTCAGTTTTTAACGTGGGGACACGAGTGTTTTTACTCGGGTCGCTGGTCTATGCTGGTCTTAGCTGGTCATAGCTTGTCCAAACTGGTCAGAGCTGATCTAAGCTAGTCATGGCTGGTCATGGCTTGTCATAGCTAGTCCAAGCTAGTCGTAGCCGTGATACAAGCAGCACAGGGACGGAGCCCTGGGGCAGGTAAGGAGATTTACTTGACCTCCCACTGAGTCAGGTTGTGATACAAGGTCAGTTTTTTAACGTGGGGACCCGAATGTTTTCACTCAGGCCGCTGGTCTTAGCTGCTCATAGCTTGTCAGAGCTGGTCTAAGCTAGTCATAGCCGTGATACCAGAAGCACAGGGACGGAGTCTTGGGGCAGGTAAGTATAAAAACAAATTGTGGGGTAAGGTTGGTCAACAGTAACTATCCTAAACTTAGTTAATCAGATTCACGGCCCGTTCATTCATTTACTCATTCACTAAAGAACACGTCCATCACCACTCAACTCTACGTATACCAAAATATAACATATTTACAGGAAACCTACAAAACATCACCTGGCATGAAAATTTGCAAAGTTCAAAATGTTTCTTATTTTTCTTTTTTCTTATAAAAATATATAAAAATTATTTTATGAACATGAAATGATGGGAGACGGGATGAACCCAAAAAACAAACTAAAAATATAGCAAAGACAAAGTAAAACTTAACAGACGTTAGTAGGACCCGTCAACCTCTAAGAAAATAATAAAAGCGGCCGCTGTATTCTGCCTATAGACAGAATCAAGAAGCACACTCACTAATGCAGTGGGGGCGGGGGATAAATAAAGTGACGGAGTGAGAAAATCAAAGACTGACCCTGCCGAAATAAAAATAGGGGTGGGGGAACAAACTGGGGAGGTTGGTAATCTAGACATGACTCATAACAAAAGAAAGTGTCGTAAACCGGCAGGACTAACACTTACATTAACTAGATAAACCAATTGTGTCTAATTTATCCAGGGTCGGGTTCACAGGAAACCGCCTCATTGCATTAAAGTGGACTTTAAAAAGAAAATCAAGGTTAGCCCCTTTCACACGAACCGGGCTCGCCATAGTTACTCACCTTTCGCTGAAATCTGTCGATAACAAACGCTTTCTATCAGTTCTGCTCATCATCTTGCGATGATGCCCAAAGAATCCGACCAGATCCTGATGAGAATAGCGTCCGTATCGTAAGATTTCTTCCATCTGCGATGTCCACACCACCATTCTTGCCACTGTTAGCAACGTAAGAAACACTGTCCATTTCAGCCCAGAGAAGTGGGGGTATATTATCGCACACGTATGCAAGATCAATGGACACGATTTGCTTGGGATTGATTACGAGCCGTCAATTTGCTAATATTTCGATTGGATTGATTCCGGGGCTTACAACGGCGCACAACCACCGAAACGGGATGAATGATGGTAAGGCTAGGGAAGGCATCCCTAACACTCCCCTCCAAAATAAAGTGAAGGCGCGGCGTCGGAAAGCAAACCTCGAGGCGTGTCGATGGTACAAGTGCAGCATTCCCAGCCCCGACCCCCCTGACACAGACGTTGGGCAACGAGCTCTCTGCAAACCTGATACTTGCGACCAACCCATAAGAGGGTAAACAACAAGTCCTCGAGCGATTTCTTTCGGTCTTTGCAGGGTGGAAGTATAGCCAATCGATAGAAGATAAGAGAAAAGACGTAAATGTCACACGCCTCAGCTGTACCCTTTACGTCAAAGCAAAATCCGGACCGCCGCGCCGACCTTTGATTGTACTTCGGACCAATTTTTCTTTCAGTCGGAAACCGGGTCCGAACCACATTCCGAGAATGCAAATAGGTCTGTCTGTCCACCTAAAGAGCCCCGGAAGCGTGACCCTCTTCCAGGCACCTAATCGTAAACCGGAAGACTTTTGACGGTTAATCTTAGCTTCCGTCATCTTTTCGTACCATTCAAGCGCCTTCTGCACCACCTCAATGTTGCTAAGGTACGATACTGAATTGGATACGTTATCGGTGTACGCAGAAACACTGGCTCAAGTGCCTCCAGGGACAGCAATTCTGCGTAGAGCGGGACTGCACTTCCTGTCCCTTAACCGACGAAAGAGTCGCTCCAACGCCAAAGCATAAAGTGGGAGCGACAGCGGACAACCATGTCGGACATCACCGTGACTGCGCAAAAAGCCCACGACCGCTTTACGTTTACCTGTACCACAGCACTGGAGGAGCGATACAGGAGGCTGATCCACACGCAGAGGTGGTATTTAAAACAATGTCGAACGCCTTGGACTGATGTAACTTGATCAGCGCGGCTTGATCGTCGTCTTCTACGCCCTCTAGGACGGTGCGGATCAGATGTAAGTTGCTCTGAATTGTTCGTCCCTTCACAGCACAAATCTGCTAGTTTCCCAATAAAGCCTCGGCAACTGACTGTAAACGCCCTGTCAGGATCTTGCCCAAAATCTTTAACTCTGTGTTTAACATGGTTATGAGCATTATTTGGACTATTGTCTTCATCTTTGTCGCCATATTTATTACAACGTTTCGGCCGTTGTACGCTCCGGCCTTCTTCAGGTGGTTGGAATGTCGAACTGAACCCTTTATTTCGCTCGCTGAGGTAGACTGTTCTAGTTCCACGTGCCATGTCTAATGCATGTCAGTTATCAGTTATCTCCTGTTAATTTCCCCTTGAAAGTTCTCCACTGCCTTAACCAGGTATTGAACTCACACTCTTTGGGTCCTGTCACTGGATCTAACGAATGCCTTTATCCACTGTGCCATGTGAGTTCGGAACCAGTTGTTGAACACGAGAGTCAAAATCTGAACAAAGATGTGCGACAGCCTCAAGTACAATTCGTAGGGTAGACCATTAAGTCCCGGAGACTTGCGCCTCAGCAGACTCTTTTCAATGCCAAGTGAACTTCGCCCTCTGTGATCTCACCCTCGCACCAAGTCACTTGAGTCGATTCAAGCCGAGGAAAGTCTGCCAAATAGTCGCGAAGATCGTCGCCACAGAGGCCAGGCTCCGTGGTAAAACAGCTCTCGAAATGCCGCCGAAACGCCTCGCACATGTCTTTGGTCGACCTCAGAGTACGTCCCTCCAGGGTATCGACCTCCCGAATGTAACGATCGGAACCTCGACAGATCTCTTCCTTGAGCAATTCTGCACCCATATTCAACGCTTCGTTAGACATCTTGTTTAACCTATGTCTAACTATCTGGCCCTAGTAACACTTTCTATCCTCACGCACCAGGGCCTGCTTCGCGAAACCTATCTCTAGAGACCCCCCAGCCTGCGCCCGGGACAGACTAGGGCGAGTCGTTGGCTATATTCAGTAATGAAAGACCTAATGCTTTAAGCCTCTCTTACCACTTATTCTTAATAACCGCCCCACTAGTTCTCGCTGCACTAATCTAGTCAGCTGTTGCCGGAAGTCCCGCCTGTTCAGTAAAGACAGATTGAACTTCCTGTGTCCAGCCATTCTAGGCCTAGTACTTAACACCATCCGCGCACAGACGAGTATATGGTCAGAATAGTCTAAACTGTGAAACAATCTAGCAAATCTAGATCGACCCTTCTTACTAATATTCTATTCGGGTAGCTGGCTACTCTAAGAGACGGCCACTTCAGAGCCCACGTCCACATCTTCCGCCCCAGATGATCGATCCTTTATCTATCGACGAGCACAAACTCGTCGATCAGATCGACCAGTCTACAATCACCCGACCTCCCGCTAACTCTCCGTCCCTGTCTATCTTGGGGTCTACGACGGCATTCCAATCCCTCATTAAGACTAAGCGGGACGAATCCGCCAGGAACGGCACCAATCGACGGAAAAAGGCGACACGCTCCGTTTGATCGTTGGGCGCATAAACCGTAACGATCCGAAACGAACAATTGCTCACGGCAATATCGGCCACAATCAACTGTACCTCCACTCCGCATCGACAAGAACAAGGTCCACCCTCGCGTCCAAGGAACGTTTAACTAACAAGGAAAGATCTCTGGCCAGCTGATCCCCTATGCTGAATAGACAACAAAATAGACAACACATGAGCATCAACTTCGCAAACAAAGTGTGTCTCCTGGATCGCGACCACATCCACACCGAAGAACAAGAGATCACGAAGCAGGCGGGAAGCTTTACCCCGATTTCTCGAGCCTCGCGCATTCAAGCTCGCTAGACATTTTTTTAAAGTTAATCCCTTAAACACAAACGGGACAGAAATTTGTAGGAGACAGGACCCTGACCGATTGTCCTAGACTGCCGGAACCTGTATCGGACGTAATTCACCCGTAAAGAACAATACCGCCAATGTCCGTAGGGAAAGTTAGTTTAAGGGACCCATAAAATGAGGGATGGAGTAACATTGAGACCCACACTGTATAAAGTTTTAACTCTGTTCAACTCTTCTGACTCCACTTGAGCCATTCTAGTCGACGGGAAAGCTTTTGGGGCGGCGTCTAAAAAGTTCTACACCTTCAATTTCACGCCCACATTTCTAACGAGAGTTACCCCAGAAGCCTGTGGGAAATTTCTGGGGTCTTAGGTCGATGGGAAGTCGTCGAAGGTGCACTTGAATAACGACCTTAAGAGGGCCTTCCTCTGCAAGGAGAGGTCCTTGTCGAGAGCCTGTCCGTCTACTTGACAGATTGCCTCCTTCTTAGGGAAGGGGATATTTTTTTAGGGGAATGAGATTGTGAATCCTTAACAAATGAGGAGGCTCTTGGCACACACATTCCAATGGAATGAAACTCAAGACAAAGTTTAAAATGAGTCCTAACTATTCCAGGCGCTAGAGATAAATCCTTGTTTCTTTCCGAGATAGGGGATACTACCTGAGATTAAAGTTAATGTCTTGTACTAAACTGACTATTTCAATACAGTTTTTGGTTGAGCTTGTTCGAACTTTCTTACTCGTTGGCAGGTGATGCAGGAATTAAGGGAAAAAAAAAACAATAATAGTAGAGGAATAATTCGTTTAAAAAATATGTGAATAGGGCAATGAACTCTTTTTTTTAACTGGCTAGTATTGCAGTATCGTCGAACTCTCGACGTAGCGAGATTAGAAGACTCTCGTAGAAAACGAGAAGAAAAAACATGGCGGACTTAACTGCACGCGTTATATCTGTATATTACTGTAAATAAAATCTCCTGTTAACCGTCAACCTGGCGTTGTTCATCACAAGTATTCAAAATTAAACCGTTGACACTAGTTCATCTTTTATAAAAATAAGAAAAAAAATCCTGAGTTCTGTCCATAGCAATATATGCTTATAGCCATATCAACATTTTAAAAGTAGAATAACGTGTAAAAATTTCAAAACCACGTCAAAAAGCTACGCAATGAGAGGATCGACATATGTGCATTAAAAGGGCAGGCTTTAAGAAAATGCTGGCAAAAATAAAACTAGATTGAAAGTCTACGTAATAGGAAACAGATCTCGAGGTAGAAAAGACAACTTTAAAATTAATTGCTCTGGTATTTGAATAAATGCAAAATCCTTCGAGTTTTCTCTTGAATACATAAATACAAGACTTTGCAACAGGTTGTCATCAGTCAACTAAAAATGACATAAATCTACGTCAAGCAATTCTTCTTTTCCCAAAGTGATAAAAAACAAGCTATGCACACACACACACACACACACACACACACACATATATATATATATATATATATATGAAAATATATAGAAAATAGGAAGGAACTGGTTAGGTAAATAATCCAAAGTCCCTTAGTATTTTAGTTATTAGTTTTAAAAATAGTGCTCGATACAAAAGTAAAGCATAAATATAATTATTTATTTAAAAAATATGATTCCAAATTGCATAAGAGGTCTCATGTTTCAAAACAAATTTTGCTGAAAAAAAATATAAGATTTACGTTATTCCAACAAAAATTTCGCTTGAAGATAAAATGGAGCTCATTTTAATCTTAAACTCAATTTTAATTGGAATAAGGATTAAATTGAAGATATACGTTATTCAACAAAAACACGAGACCTCTTATGTAGATGGATTTGGAATCATATTTTTAAATAATAATTATATATATATATATATATATATATATATATATATATATATATATATATATACGCACGCGCACTGACTGACAACAATTGGAACAACGTGCCAGATTCTCTAACTCTATACGCTTCTACCTTTCCTCCTTAAAAGTTTAATGATATTTACTAAAATCTATGAAATTGCTTTATAACTAACATATTTTCATTTCTACGAACATTTCAAATAATATATATGACCGTTAAAATCGAATTCACACGCATCTTTGCATATAAGCAGTGCATATGAGAACATATATATGTTAAAAAACCAAAAGAAGTTGGTGGAAACAACGAACCCAGATACAGGCGTTACAAACGTTATATCCTTCAAAAGGATGGCTCTAGTTGTAACCCGAGTTTCGCGCTCGGGAGTTTCACATTTCATCTTCAGATGACTTTATATATATATATATATATATATATATATATATAGATAGATAGATAGATAGATAGATATGTGTATGTGTATTTAGGCAGCAATCCTTCTTTCATGCACATTTCATTGAATACGACAGACAAGGTGCTTTGATTTAGGTTTTTTTATACAATTTTTCATGCGATCTAATATTTTTTTTTCTTTTCGGATGATAAATTATATAAAAACTGTCCGAATGTTCTTTTTATCTGAGTGCTTTCGGCTATACACTTAGCCATTTTCAAGGATGAAATATATGAAAACATTTGATAAAACATACACACAACAAACTATTTCTTATTTAACAGTTAAATCGAAATGTGCATATATATATATATATATATATATATATATATATATATATATATATATATATTGTAAAAATAGGAATAAACTGCAGTTTTGAATTTTAACAAATATTGGAGTAATTGTGACTATGCCCACCAACGCCACATTTTTAAAAACCATTTCAATTTTTACATTATTCGGACTATTGTCCTCACCTCTGTTGCCATATTTATCACAACGTTTCGGCCGTCGTACGCTCCGGCCTTCTTTCTTCAGGTGGTTGGAATGTCGAACTGAACCCTTTATTTCACTCGCTGGGGTAGACTGTTCTAGTTCCACATTCCAACCACTTGAAGAAGGCCGAAGCGTACAACGGCCGAAACGTTGTGATAAATATGGCAACAAAGATGAGGACAATAGTCCGAATAATGTAAAAAGTGTACATGATACCTCATCTACGAAATATAGACAAAATCATTTCACTTGAAGTAAGGCGATAAAGCCACTAATACTCAAGGGGTTAGTGAGAGTCATATAAACTGAGAAAACGTTATTAAGGGGAGAGAAGACAATAAAAGAACAGAATTCAAGGAGACAAAAGATGACGATTGATGTTACATTTTTGAAGATCGTAATTGACAGGAAGTCGGAAGGGAGTTCTACAAATGAGAAGTGCGAGAGAAGAAACTGTTAACATAGAACTTACGGTTACATATAGTAATTTCAACAGTCCAATGGGTTGCCACTCTAGTACCTCGCCGCTTAATTTTGTGAAATCGAGTTACCAAAGTACAGTTACCATGAAAATATTTAGAGAAAAGGCACAGAGCCACTGGTATACTATTCTTATCTATATGCGTTTTCAAACCTGAGAATTTCATAATTAAAACGAAACTCTTAAACAGCTAAACTGTACAATAAAATCTGTGTATGGGCATTTTTGGTGCTAGTGTGGTATGCAGTTTATCTCTGTGTTCGAGGTCTACCTCTGTATTCGAGGACTAACGTATTGTTCTATGTAATCTAGCGTTTGCGTCATGAGACTTCCCGTGGGGCATTGATCCTGAGTAAAGCGTCTAAACTTGATTGAAGTGAATAAAGAAATATAAAACTCCATAAATAAGATGTTTGCTAAAGAATTTTCCCAAATTGTCATTTCTAGTGACTTTTATTTTCTAGGAAACGCCAAGAAAATATGAAGCTGATTTTTTTATTGCCTTTTTAAAATATATACAGACAGTATATTAGCCTTAATATTTGAAAAGCTTTTACTGATTTCAATTTTTTTTAATAAATACTTTTAATAATCTGACATAAATATATAATAACGTTTTACTCTATACTAAATTTTAAAATATATAAATAAATACAATTTTAGAAACAATGGCACATACTTTTTTTTAATTCTCGGTTATTATATAATGTGAGTTTTAAAGTCGCATTTTATCTCGGGAAGGATAGGTTTAAGTCGTAAATATTAAACAATATATTGGTCCAATCGTCGACATTGGTTTAATATTTACCCAGTCTGTTTTCTTTTTAATGAATGTCATGTACTTTCGGGACGTTAGCGAACAGAGTTCTTCACAGATTCCTTTTTCTTTATTTTCTGAGAATTGCCATGGCCTCGTGAGAAAGTCTACTGGTTTCCTATCATATTCTCTGTAGTTTGGAATTCATGGATTTCCATCTGGTTGCCATCCAAAGCTAGAGAGCTCATAGCTGGGGGAGGAGAAGAGGCGGTTTAACGTTTTTCTTATGGGTATTAGCGCGGAGATATTTATCCATGTCATGATACATGAAATATGGCACAAGGCCAAATGCCAGGATTGGGAATAGATACAGACAAACAGATAGATAGATAGATAGCTAGTTAAACAGACAGACAGATAGATAGATAGATAGACAGCTAGCTAGTTAGATATATGGCTAGATAGATAGGCAGCTAGCTAGCTAGATAGATAGCCAGACAGATAGATAGAAACTGCTATTACTGCATATCCTTTATCAATTTTTTTTTGAAACTGGATTGATGCGTTCTCATTTTTCTATTTATTAAACACTATTTATTTTATTGGATTGCTTATTTACAATAATAATGTTATATTTACAATTTAATAATAATAATAATAATAATAATAATAATAATAAAAATGTGACACATGGGAACATCAAAAACAAAAAAGTGCCTCCTTATTGATATGTCAGTCCCTGCGGACTGCAGTGTATCTTTGAAGACCTTCAAAAAGCTATCAAAATACAAGGACCTTGAAATCGAAATCTCAAAAATGTGGCACATGGGAACATCAACAATCCCTGAGTTGGAGCCCTCGGATCGGTTGGAAAAAAAATTCCAGTAGACTCTTTGAAGGGATTCCTGGAAGACCATAGCTTAAATAGATACAAAAAATTGTTCTCACGAGTACAGCTCACACCTTACGAAGGGCTTTATCTATGTCATTTTTTTTTTGTCAGTGGAAAATGTCATGATGCCATCTCTAAACTTAGGTCTCTGGGAGGGACCCGGAAAGAAATGTGTACACACCAGAAATCAAAAGAAATAAAATAACAATAATAATAAATTATTATTATTTTATTATTAATAATGATAATAGTAATACTACTCAGACATGAAAACTGCGAGAATTTAACGAGTTGTTTTTTTAGGTTGCTAAAAACGCTCAAGAAATAATTAGAGCAATACATAACCCAAGAAAAGTTTCAAACTTTCTCGAGTTACTGAATATTTATATGTTTATCAAAATATGTGAACAAAGTACAATGCAATATAGTGTTATACCTTAGTTATGCAAATTAGGAAGTCATTTACATATCACTACAGTTCCAGTTAAAAATTCCCGTATTAACAGACACCTAAAGAAAATTGAAAAGCAGAACGGCCGGAACATTGACAATAAGAACAAAGCTAAGGATACGAGTCCGACTGTATTAGCCTTTTTCAATATAGTTAAAAATCAAGTAGCATGCGTGAGACAATCTTAGGCGACCATGTCTCTTTTGATTCATGCCTGACTAGGCAGAAGATTTTCTTGCACTAGTTTGCCTTTTCTTACTATCGTAGACTGGTTTACAATGTAAACAGTCTAATAAATAAATACTAAATAGTGTATAAATCAAAAGGCCCACAACCTATTTTAGTGAAATTTATGTGGCGAGAGGATATGAAAGAAATGATGGCATTTTTTTTTTCATTTATTTCTACAGTTCCTCGTAGTTAATTTTTTTTTTAATTCTCCTGTTCACCGACATTTTTTAAAAATAAATTTATGAATAAAAACATTGTTTTTTTTTATATGGTAAATAATACATACTGCATTGTAGTTTGTAGACATATTTTGATAAACTTATATATTCAGTAACCAAAGAAAATTTCAAGTTTATCTTGTGTTATTGAATATTGCTCTCATCATTTCTTAAGCGTTTTTGGCAGGCGTTCTACTAGCCTAAAAAAAAATCGTTAAATTCTCGTTTGTCTTTTTTGTTGTTTTTTTTTTTTGCCGGGGGGGGGGGTGCAAAAGGTGAGTTGGCCCCCGGACATCCATGTCAAGAGGACATCCAATCAAAGATTGAAATAAAAATAAAGTTTATATTTAATTTGAATAACGTGTTTATTTCATGTTTCGTCAGTTTTTACATATTTAAAATGTCTTCCTTTCTCAGATTTCTCAGTATTAGGACCCCTTCTTGAGTCTTAGGGGCATACAATCAAGAAGTTGGCCCCGGGCATCACCAAACCTTTGCACCTCACTGTGAGCAGTACTGAAAGGACAATTAACCAATGTCTAAAAAAATAATTAGATATTGCCAGAAGGCCGGAGGACACAACGACCGAAACTTTGTGATAATAACAAGGATGAGGACATTAGTCCTACTGTAAATAACAATAACGCCTCATATCAGAAATTCAGGCTGAACTACAATATTAGCGATGAACCGCTAAAAGTTTAACGAGATACTCACGTGACTGGCTTTCTAACCAGATGAACCGGTTTTGTTTTTTTTGTTGTTTTTTTGTTTTTTATAGATGAAGAAGCATGAAAACATTTTCCTTTCAATAATTTCGTTTCCGCTTCACATAGACCGTGAAGAAGCTATGACATCGTCCTAATTTTAAGGGGTATGCTTTTAACGAGGTCACTGAACGTCGTTCTTAACAAAGTATAAGAAAAATGAGTTAAATTTAGAACAGTTTATCAGACAAAGGTGGAGATGCTCATGTCATTGCCAACAAAACTTGAAGCCAGTAAGAAGCCAGAGGAAATTTAATTGAACAATAGAAACGGACGTTAAATGTTGCACGCTTCTTTTAGAAATGATATATCGAAAAATTCGTATAGGAAAATAAAAAGGAGTTAACAGCTTTCCTGAATCCAAATTAAAGAGTTGCTATACGATTTTGCATAAGTTAAAAGTTCAGGTGGATCTTCATTTAAACCAGTGCCTTTTATGACAAAGAAAGGAAAAATTTTAGGTAAGGAGAATGAGTTTATGGAGACAAAAGCTAATAATAGCAGAAAAAAGAAAGAAAAAAAGAAAAAAGAAAGAAAAAAGAAAGAAGAAAAAAAAACAGTTTAATAATTAGTATAATGTAGGTCTAGGAATGTCTTTCCACTATCTTTCCATGCAATCAAAACGTAGAGTAGTCCTTATTTATGAGTATTGACAGGACACAACGGTCGTGCCAATAAGTAGTGTCACGGTTGTTTTTGCCAAAAATGGAATTAACGAAGCGAGTTCAAATCCCTGGTGAGTCTATTGCGTTCACTTTCGTGCAAATAGCTTTGGGAAAGTCATAAATCCACTTCGGCTCCTTAGCTACGGATAAATAGCAGAGCAGTGGGTCTGATAAGTATTTTAAATGGACCCTGGAGACATCAGGAGCAGTGTAGTCATTAGTCAGGATTTATATTTTCTATGACATTTTGCTTTTGTTAATAAAATGTATTTCCTATTACACGGAATTTCTATTTGCGCTTATGTGAGCCTGAACTTCTTTTCACACCAAAAATGGAGCACAAAGAAGAAAAGGTTGAGAAACACAACCGTAGAGGCTATTTTAAGGTGAGGAGATGGACACTGCCAAGTCATCTCCTTTTGTAGTGAGAAACACCCTGAAGGAAAAGTACTCTATGTGACACTATTTACTTGACCCCTTACTGAGTCAGGTTGTGACACAAGGACGGTTTTTAACGTGGGGACCCGAGTGTCTTCACTCGGACCGCAGGTCTTAGCTGGTCAGAGCTAGTTATAGCTGGTCCAAGCTAGTCATAGCCGTGATACTACTAGCACAGGCACGGAATCCCTGTGCCCGGTAATTACCAGAGTGTGTAAACCACCCGAGGGAGTGATTTGCACACTAGGTATTTACTCTGTCTCTCCAGTAAGACGAGTTGTGACATTGAGGTATCTAATGCTATGGTCTTCGGGGTGTGTTTGTCATCAAGAGCGTTACTGATTCTGTGAGTGATGATGGTTAGGACGTCGGCAATTGATCGGGCCGACCGAAACCCATACTGGTCGACGCTGAAAGGTTTCAATTCTAGGTGCTTGATGACCTTATTGATTAAGGCCTCAAAAAGCTTGCTGATGATACTGAGGAAACTGATGGGTCTGTACCGGGAAGGGGAAGATCGCATGCTCGCGTTCTTGAAGACTGGGTTTGACACGTTCCACACGTTTAGGAGGGATTTCTCCTTCAATCAGCGGTTGAATAACTTTGCTAGGATTGAGAATAATTCTGGGTTGATATTCTTAGGGACAACCACAGGAATATTGTCTGGACCATTGGCTTTCTTAGGGCCAAGGCCTTTGATAAGTCTAGAGACTTCTTATAATATTACTGAGATTGTGCTCAGTGAGACGAGGGGACTTGGGCAGGGGATGGTCTTTGTCATCTAACGTTGAGGCAAAGATAGAAGTAAAAGGTTTCGCCTTATTTGTCGAGGAAGATATGGCCTCAGGGCCATTTATAATTGTGGGCACAGCCGCTTTATCTCTGTTCATGATTTGGTTAGTGATCTTCCAGAATTCAGGGGATCCAATTTGTTTCTTTTCAACCTTGGTCTGGACCGCTTGTGTGTCGCTGCACTTGGTGTTTCCAGAACTTTTTTGCAACGATTGTGGGCAGTTCTGAATGCGGTGAGGGCCGAACTACATCGCTCCTTGCGATGGATACTGAAGTAGTAGTTTCAAGGGTGAACCAGGATGACTGGTTTTTGAAGGAATTTTTTTTTGGATAAAATTGTACATTCCAGAAAAGATCTAATCAGTGACAAGGGCAGCAGTTTGGGGGACAGCATGCTTGAAGAAGGTTTGAAGAAAAGCTTCCATTATATAGGACCTAAAGCTATCCCAGTGAGCATTTGCATTGCGACGAATCGTTCTATGGAACAGTACATCAGGGGAAGCGTTAGATTTGGCATCAATCTGGACACTGATTAGGGAATGATCTGATGTGCTTTGTTAAGCATTTCTCAGCACATGGGGTTAGGAAGAGGTCGAGGAGGTTCGCCTGATCTTCCGTCTCGTCCTGGACACGGGTTGGTTCTCCGATGATCTGGGTTAGTTCACAGGCGATCGTGAAGTCTTTGCAATATCTACCTTCAACATCTGTTTTATTGTAGTGGATTAGCTATTAATTTTGGTGCATATTGAAGTCACTGCATATATGAAAGAAAGCTGGCCGAGGGAAAATTATCAATCTTCTCACTTTCTCTCTTCCTCTCTTTATATCCCCCATCTTTCTCTCCACACCATCTCTCTATTTAACTCACCTCTATCTCTCTCCACCATCTATCTATCTATCTCTATATAATAAAATATAACAAAAATTCACAAAACAAAAAACGTTTCTCTCTTTAGAATATAGACTTTTTCCTCGTTGGGACAACTATAAAATATATCTCTCTCTCATATATAAGTAAACCTAAAAAGCCAGACAAACCTACCTAGGTTTCACCTACGCTGATACGCACTTTGCTTAGTTATTTTTACTTTACTCGTGTCGAGGTTTTTTTATTTGGACTTTGAACTTAGATTCTAGACGATTATTTTCACCGGAATTACATGTTCTTAGTTCTTTCTTTTTTCCTTTTTTCCCCTTGTGTATTGGTTTGTTCATTTACAAGCTAAAACACCTAAGGTTTTGCCGAACGAGTATAGCTGCTTATATTTATAAGATTATTATTAGTATTATATATAATATATATATATATATATACAATTTTTATTTAAATACTTAAATAAATTGTATCATATATAATAGAAAATATATTAAATAATTGCCGGACTTAATACATTTCATATATATATATATATACATTTCATATATATATATATATATGTTTTAATAACAGAGCATAAATTAAATAATAGAGAAATCCTAAATTGCCTCATTAGAATAGACTATTTCAACTGGCATCAATACCATTTGAGTTTAAAATTGCTGGCGTATTGACGCCAGTAGAAATAATCTATTCTCATGAGGTAATTTGAAAAAATACATATATATATATATATATATATATATATATATATATATATATATACTTAATCCTCTTATAAAATAAATATTTACTTAGATCTATTATCCTACTATAAACATTTTTAAATTACACATTTTTATTTTATTTTTTTTGTTTTTCACTTGTACTTATTTCCTGTAGACATTTCTCGCAAATAAAACTTACATACTGATTAATTTTGAAAATTAATAACAGAAATGATTTTAAACAAATTAATTCAGTTCAATGTCATTGTCAATGATCAAGAAAACAAATGCAGTCCTTGTTTTTATCAATTCACCCCAAGCAAGGCGATAAAGACGCATGGGGCTCCTGAGAGTAAAAGAGAAAGAAAAACAAAACAACAAAAAAAAAAAAAACGCCTTGAACCGGAACCCCCAATCCTAAGCAGGAAACAAGGGATAAAATGCTACAAAGGGGGGGGGGTGAACTGGACGATAGGCGAAGCTATTTATTTTTTTTTTTTTACTCCTATTGATTCATTTAGTTCTCTGTTCCTGCAAAAAGCGAGGAATCTGAAGCATTTAAAACCCACCCTCCTATAGTACCGTGCACTTTTTTAGCGCATTTTACAAAAATAAATTCGACAATAATAATAAATGAAAAAAAAAACGAACAAGATATATTGTATTTTTCTTTAAATATCTTTTTTTAAATGTGTTTTTCTCTAAATTTTGTTTCCCTTTTTTTGCATTACTTATGAAAGAAAACATACTTCGCTTAAAAAGTATTTTGTAGAATCTAAAATAACCTTTTTTTCATTTTTTTTTAAATCATTTCGCCCTAACCAAGTCTATGGAATAATGAGTACATTAAAACAGGCATCGAAAGGGCGCTTCGACATGTTATTGCTTAGCGAGTTTGTCTTGCTAACAACCGAGTAGTGAGTTCGATCCTCACGGGGTGTTCCGTACTTAGTATTTTAGTTAGTGATTTAGTAAGCTACGCTTGGTAAATCTCTAAAACAGCCATCGATATTCTGTTTTGATTTTAAGTTGTCAGTAAACAGAGTTTTTTTTTTTTTAATTTTTATTTATTTATTTATTTAAGTTCACGGATATTAAAATTTGGGAATAAATCTGTTTTTTTTATTTCTTTATTATTTATTTAACAGTGAAATAAATAAATACCGACCAGGTTAGGAAACCCCACTAAAGATAAAATTCTCCCGACATAAATCCCTTATTCCCTTTTTCAACCAAGACAACAACTTGCTTGGAAAAGACCAAGAGCTACCGTTACACACCTTGCTTAGTGGTTTCCTTGATTGAAAAATTAAATACAGGTTCGGTTTTTGTCGTGAGAAACATTTTCCTTCGTTGGGCTTCTCCATATCTAGACCAATCGACATTAATTTCACTGTACAAAGCGAAAATGTCGACTCACCAACATTCTGAAGGGAGAGTGTGTACATAGAAAAACGTCTACTCAAACACGCGCTCCCACTATGATTATGACATTTGAGTTGGTAAATCCAACGACGTCTTTACCAAACGACCTCCATTGTAAGCAGAAAAAGAAAAGGAAAAAAAAAAAAACACTCAAGAAAAATGATAAAATAACTGTTTACTTTTAGTTATAGGACAACTTATTTTTAGACGAACCCTAATCCTAGAAGCCAGCCGTACAAAATTGACCAAGTGAAGATTGTAGCTGTATAGCATATAGATTATTATTACAATTTTAAGATTAATATTTTTTAAAAACAAATATACGAGTCATTGTAAGTCGTTTAAAATTGCCCAACTCCTCACTTTCATTATGTATTGTAGTCGTATAACTGAAAACTGCCAAATAATTATCTGGGGTGGGAAGAACGACTGAAACACCTCGGAAATAAAAAGCTAGTGCACACGGCTGGATTAGCCGATTCGTCAACTCGGCCACGACCAAGAGCCCAAGACATGAGGGGTAGTGCCCACAACGAAATAGCAATCTCGGACCTTTTTCACTATTCAGTTAGGGGAGGAAGATCAATCATAATTAAAAAATAATTTTACTACCTGGATTAACCATGAACCACGACGTTTATTTATTCGATCCATCGACGTTAAAAGGGACCCGGCATAGTAATATTCAAAGAAAATCCTTTTTTTTTTTCCTGCTTGAGTTTGAGACATATCAACGTTTTCAAGCTGAAACCAAACAGCAATACAAGTGAAAAGATGGCAAATATAATTATTTTTGTACTTACATTGAAAAAAGTGTATGAACATCGTGTGTCATAATGTATCAACAAAGTACCAGAGAAAAGACGACAACGAAAAGACAAAAAAAAAAAAGAGAGAGAAGGTGAGAAGGTGAAAAAACAAAACAAACAAAAAACAAATACAAAACTAACAGAAAAACAAACAAACAAGCCTTGACATGACTTTTATCGAATATCAACACTTAATGATACACATACACGTCACACACAAAATAACTGAGATATTTCTAGAAAAATATTTGGGAGTGAGGCATATATTTTGTTTGGATTATGTAGAAAAAAAAAACCTTTAAAAATCCACTTTTTTTAAACATTTATTACGAGAGACACTTATGGCGTGTACACTTACGCATAGTAAACACATCTGAAAAAATAGCAATAAGTAAAAAGAAAATTAAAAACTAAAGACAGAAATAAAAACTTTAAAGTGGGCGGAGCTTGTGAAAACAAAATGTTGTATTTTATTAATTTCTTTAATGCACGGGCTGCCAGGAATCCCTTCACTGAGTATCAGAATATTTTCCAGTCAAACTCAGGGTCCCAACTACAGCCACTAGAGATCCATGTGCCACATTTTTAAGATTTCCATCACTTCTTTTTACATAATCAATATTATTATCCAGAAGATAGCGATTTCCAGGAAAAAAAAAACATAAAAAAATAAATAAAAAATGTTCAACTGATTCCGACAGTACATATGCCTTCTTCAGGTTGAATGCATACAACAAGTAAAGAACAGAAGACATATGACAAAAAATTAACAAGGAATATTTTTAGATTGTTAATTTGAATCTGGAAGTGTTGCAAAATATTGGAAGAGTTTAATCATTTTTTAAATAAATACATACAGATAGAATAATCGTCAACACTAATCGCCCTGACATCGTGATCAGAGATTGTAAAGACAGAATGTGCCTCATTATTGACACAGCAGTCTCTGCAGACAGTAAATGTACATTTGAAGATCTTCAAAAAACTAACAAAATACAGGGACCTTGAAATTGAAATCTCAAAAATAAGACACATGAGGACATCAATAATTCCATTTGTAGTTGGAGCCCTCGAGTTGATTGGAAAGGTTCTGACTCACTGAGTGAAGGGATTCCTGGAAGCCCAAGCCTTAAAGAAATACAAAAAAAAAAAAAAAAAAAAAAAAATTGTACTCACAAGTATAGCTCACACATTACGAAGAGCTTCATCTATGTATTGTAAAACTAAAAAAGGTGTGTTATTTTTTTCCTTTTTTTCTCTCTCAAAAAAAAAAAAAAAATGCTTAGTGGGAAATGTCATGGTGCCATTTTTGAGGGTAGGTATTTAGTTGGGACAGGGAAAGAAATCAAAGGAGGAAGAAGAAGAAATAAGAAATAGAAGAATAAAAACAAAACAAACAAAAAACAGTTGAGTTTGAAATACAACTCTTTTGTATCAAATAAAAGTACTGTCTGGAATAATCATGCCTGTAGGAAGTTTTCAGCCGGTTCAAATAAACGCTAAAAATTTCTTTGAAACATGAAAAACAAAATAATCGTGCTGCGGTAAAAAAAAAAAAAAAAAAAAAAAAAAATAATTTGAAAAATAATAAGCGTGCTGTGTCATTTAAGCACCGTGCCGGTGTGGGTGAGGGTTTGGTAGTTGGGGGAGAAATTACAGAAACTAATTTAAAAATAAAATCGTAGAGGAATTTGACACTTGTATTTGTCACACAAAACACATTTTCACACCACACGGGAGTCGGCACAAGTACGCACTGGTACCGAATGAGCAAAACAAAAATAAATCAATAGACATCGTTTTCTGAAATGAATACACACAAAAAGATGAGAAAAGAAAAACGATTGCGGGGACAAAACAAAATACATTGATATTGGAATACGAAACATATTGCAATGCAAACACAACAGTTTATAGGACATTGTTTAATAGTTTCTTTAAAAAAGACCGAGTAAAAATATTTATGTTACAGAAATTTCAAAGTACACATATTTATTTTGATAAAACCTGTCAAACCTGAAACAGTCACAAGCTTCTTACAAGAGAGGGTTTACGTCCGTGGTACGACGTTACGTATTACTCTGTGTGTGCGCGCTCATATACGCATATACATCGTCGTAGGAGTTTAGAGGGTATCAATTGGGTTGTTTAGCAGGAGTACAGAAAACTAGAGATCGAATTCTGGCCTAGAATATGTTTTATTTCAATTTGTACCAATTATTACCCTTTCTTTATTTAGGAGAATATTTGACATCCAAATTTCTCTGTCCTGTCGTCAAGCTTTGCTTTGACAATAAATAAAATTTAAAAACAAATGTTATGTCACTGGCATGCTGACAGAGAAGAAGACTCTCTGAGTAAGCACCACTCCCCCATAACTACCTTCCATTCCCAGAAGCTAAGTAACAAACAAACGTCATGCCGTCTAGTCGGGGCTTGCTTGGTTCACTGGATGCTGAGTCATATCTTTCGCTTTACGGCGTTTGTGATGTGAAGCCGGTGTCGAATTTATTTAAGGAGGTGGATGTCAAGATTTCCAATACCAATTTTCAATGCCTTTTTGGAGACTTAGCAAAAAGATAGATGCTATACAATCTCCTTAGCCATAGAATTCAGCACATATCTGTAACTATCTACAACATTCAAAACCCACGGTAACGGAGTGCTTTCTTTTGCGTACTCGACCTTTCATGGAATTTATCTGTGCAATAAAAGGGTGGATTTTTAACAGGGAGGAAATCTGGGAAATCCTCTGAGCTATTGGGAAAAGTAAGTTCAGAGACCATTTCGAAGACTAAGAAGAATGTTATTTATTTCCGTGTCTTTTTAAAAATGTTATGCCAAGTCTGCAAACTCCCCTAAAAAAAAAAATCTGCGAGATACAAAAATAAAAATAGACGAAACAATCGTAACGTAAACATTCACAAATTACAAATTGAACGTTCTGTGAAAATATCACGTTGAGATGCGAAAACAATAAAGAAAGATTCATTTAGATTTAAACAACACATTCCTACCCGAAATGCACCCGTGATACCTGCACACAAAAATTAAGCGGCGATAAGTATGTTACCGTTTGTTGGTATATTCTCCGATTCGCATTGTAAACTTAAACTACCACACACACTACAACACGTAAACGTGCGCAAAACACACGTGTATTTAAACTTAAATAAAAATTATTTAAATTGTTAGCAAGCTTGTCTCGTTAGAATTACGACTGAGCAGTAAATTCTTCAATACTCACTAGGTGTTCTATATTTGCGGCCTTGTGCCACGTCTAAGCTAAGCTTAGTAAAAACGGGCGCTTTGAATTGATGAAATTTATTAATGCAATAAACAAGCTTGTCTCGCTAGAATTCATCACGATTGAGTAGCGAGTTCGACGTCCCTAGCTGCTCCATACTTACGGCCTTGTGTCAACATTTAAGCTACGCCTAGTAAAAACGGGCACCTCGACTTGAAACTGTAAACATTAACAAATTTGTCTCACTGAATGCAAGTTCGATCGTCATAGGGTATTCTGTATTTACTGCCTTGTGCCATACCCGAACTACTTTTAAAAAGTAGACTACCATATAAATTTGTTAGACACACTATCAGTTGTTTGTATTTATACACAATATAAATTCTTAAGGTAATTTTTCGTTTAATAGTCGTTTCTTTTTTGGTTTTAAAAGGTAAAATCTTAAAATAGAAATATTTTTTTAATGCAGAAGAAAAACAAGACGACAATGTCGAGAGAAAATTATAAACTAGAGAATTAAAAATAGATGGAATATCTAGACTGTTAGAAAATTGAAAGAAGTATTCAATATGAGAGTGATAGCTGGTGGATGGGGTGGAAAAGAAATCAAACCCCACCCACCAAAAAAAAAAAAAAAGTACTAAGTTTAGTGGGAATCTTAATAATTTGAAACGCCAACATCCTTGCAAGAACACTACGAAAGAAAAAAGAAAAAAAAAACGCACTAAAATCTTGAGCAGAGAGTTAAAATAATGATGAAACTTGTTGTCACTTATCTCCAGAGTGAACCATCAGTTGCTTTGCTACTGATGCGAAAATTCAATGAACGTTGACATAGGTGTTTGTTAGTTAGGTAAAAATAAATAACTTATTACGTTAAACGAGAGAAGTGAGTTTTTTTTTTCTGTTAATGTTACTTTTTTTTAAAAAGAAATAAAATGTAAAAGAAAGACTTTGATAAAAAAAAAAAGAAAGAAAAGAAACCAAAAGCCGGGTCTGGTGGAGACTGACGAGAAAAACAAAAAGACAACTGATTGCGCGAATGAATGAAATACTTAGGTACATTGCGCGAATGAATGAAATAGCCGATGAAGTTAAAAACGATGGATAACTACAATAGATCGGTCGATTCACTGATGTAGGAATTACAATGTTGTAAAAGGAATAATAAGAAAGACAAAAATAGCAATCAATATTATTTTTCATACTTACGATTCTTCGTCGTGCCTTATCTTTACAGTTGTTTTTAGATAAATTCCAGTGTTTCTTGGATGATATCCCTATCCCATCTTGAATGTTGGAGGCTATGTTTCCACGTTCTTTTAAGAAGGTTAACCCTTTTAGTTTTACGCTTTCTTAAATACTGTGTTTCTCTGTTTCTTTCTTTCTTTTTTAGTTCGTGTTATTGTGGTTTCTGTCTTCCGGGCTTTTAATTTGCCGTTTTCTCTTCGCTCTTCTTACCTTCCTTTATTTTTTTTTTTTCTTTGTTTCTTTCTCAATGTTCACTTGTCACGCTGTCACAGTTTTTCTCTCAAGTCACTCTCTTTAACTCCCATTTAATTACAATTTGTTATATATGCAATATCTTTTTTTTTTAATCAACCCCCAACAAAACGGAACCTTTTTATTATTTTTTTTTATTTCAACGTTATTTTCACAATTCTCTATGTTTTTTTTTTCAACTTCTCTTTCTCAGAATCATTTTTTTAATTTTTTTTTTTATATCTTTCTTTTCTTCTCTCGTCTCAGTTTAATTTTTACCCAGCCGGTCACCAGGACAGTCTCTCTTTGAGTTTTAGTATAGTTTAAGTTAAAAATTTCTCTGGAGAAAGAAACGAGAAAAGAACGTATTGATGTGTAGTTAAAACCGACACTACTAAAAGCAATATGATTTTCTCTCTTTATCTCTCTCTCTCTCTCACTCCCTCTCTATGTTATAGAAAAGGGTCGAAAGTCAGATGGGCGTGGGAACGGAGGGAGGAAGAAGAGGGTAAAGAAAAGTTGCCGGCGGGGAGGGAAGAAGGACAGAAGCGATATACGGGAGAATGCGGGAAGACAAGCAAAGCAGATAGAAAAAAGACCGTAAAACGAAGAGGGCGGAGACTCGGAACAAGCAGTAGAGTGTGATGGGAGCAATGGAGGAATATCCTCTTTCTTTATTTAGTTATTATTATTTTTTTCTTGCGATTTCAAAAGCAGAGAACACGAAAATAAAATGGATTTAAGAGAAGGGGGAATTAAACGGGCAAAGTTTAATGAGTCAAATTCTTTGCTGAGAAGAAATTAGCGAAGAAAGAAGCAGGCGGCGAGGAAAAGGGAGTGGGAATCAATAATAAAAGCCGGGGAAAAAGAAAAAGAAAAAAAAATAGAGAAAGAGAAGACGAACAAAGATAAAAGGAAAAAAACAACAAAAACAAAAAAAAACAAACAAAATTAGACAAAAAAAATAATTAAAATAAAAATGAAAATAAAATAAAACACAAAAAGGTTTGTGCGGAAAAAAAAGGATGTCGGTAGGAATTTCAACGTACGTTACACGGAGAAAAGAAAGAAGGAAGAAATTATGAAAGAAAAAAAAACAGATTCAAAGAGAGAGAGAGAGAGAGAGGGGGGAGCAATTTATAAAAATATTAAAGAGTTGGGGGAAAAGAAAAGAAATAGTTTAACATCCTAAATAAATGTTTTTACTTTTTGAGAATGGAAAAACATTTTATTTTTATTAATTCCATATATATATATATATATATATATATATATATATATATAAAAAGTGAACATAGAAGTCAACACTTAGAGGCGACAGTCGTTTTCATGCTATATGCAATTGCAACAGCCTGTCGCCTCTAAGTGTTGACTTATGTTCACTTTTATATTTACACGCGCTCTATCTCTGATATTGAGCACTTTATCCCATAAATATAGCACACCTTACGACAATATTTTTCTTCATATATATATATATATATATATATATATATATATATATATAAGGTTCACTCCGTACAAGGCCCGGGGGCCATTCGGGGTAGAGGGTTACGTTAAGGGGTAATTTATATGGATAGGTGGGACAGATAACGGTTAACTTTAGACTTGAACAGGTTAAGATTATAGTGATCGGGAAAACATCCTCTTGGGAGTCTGTTCAACAGGGCAGTGGTTCGCTGGAAGAAACTGTTTGATTGGAATTAACTTCTCGCCAATGGAATACGGGTGGGGTTTGTTTTTCTATATATATATATAAATAATTATATATTTTCTATATACATATAAATAATTATATATTTTCTATATATATATAAATAATTATATATTTTCTATATATATATATAAATAATTATATATTATAAATTCGGGTATATAATCCCGAAAGATTTATTAATTATTGATATTTGGAAAAACGTCCATGAAATTATGTTGCTAAAAAACATCCGACTATGCATTTTGCCTGTTAGGCTTGTGGAAAATATAAAATTTCATTATTTTAAACACACACAAATACCTGTCTATATTTCTGAGATAAAGTATTATGTACATTATTTACATTATTCGGACTATTCCTAATCTTTGTCGCCATATTTATCACAACGTTTCGACTGTTGTACGCTCCGGCCTACTTCAGATGGTTGGAATGTTGAACTGAACCCTTTATTTCACTCACTGGAGTAGACTGTGCTAGTTTCACGTGCCATGTTTAATGGATATCAGTTATCTCTCGTTAATTTCCCCCTGAAAAAAATCTCATGAGCCGATCTATAAAAAGAATGTATAAACATAAAAATGTATATATATATATATATATATATATATATATATATAGAGAGAGAGAGAGAGAGAGAGAGAGAGAGAGAGGTGGGGTGAAAAGATAAAAAAGAGGGAAAAGGTAAAAAAAAAAAACAATAAGGAGTGAATGTGAAGTGAAAAAACGACGACTAGGACAAATAACCAACGATATTTCTACACGTAGGCAAATACCCGTAGACTGACATATGCGGGAACGCGGGCACATACATAAACTATGGAGAAAAAACTTGCACCAATGAAGAGTGCATATAAATAAAGAAAAATCGAGAAGTATAAACAGTCAATTGCTGATACCCACTGACGAGTGGACGGAATGATTCCCGAATCTTCCATCTACAAAACTCCGGAGTTCGGATGCTGAAAGTAACATCAATCAGCTAAGTGACAAACCATTTACATGTATAAATTCTATATATATATATATATATATATATATATATATATATATATATTGACGTATTCATAATTAAGTTCTTGAAAAATATATTTCAGTTGAGTACTGTTGAGAGATAAGCTGTTTCTGTAAACAACACCCACCTGCGCTAATGCAAAGCTCTTCAGTAAAATGAATTGGAGCCCTCTGATTGATTGGAGTTTGTTTACATTTGTGTTTCTCTCTGCTGACTGATGATAGGTCAGAGGTAGAAAGTCTGACTGACACCAAATTGGTCGGGTTTCGGTCCTGGCTTGAAGCATTCGGATATCCAGTTCACTGAGGAAATGTGATGCAGCGAAATTATACTATGAATTATATATATATATATATATATATGAAAGGCTCAAACACTAATATTCCATTGTTATAATTTATTACATCCAAATCACCAGACCTACAAATTCAAAAAAATTTTTGAATTTGTAGATCTGATGATTTTGATCGTGATTATGATTCCAATGTAATAAATTAAAACCATGGAATATTAGTGTTTGAGCCTTTTATATTATATTCTTACTCTGTCCTGCGTATTGAGCTCTACCTGCATTCTATCCTCTTGCAAATTTATATATATATATATATATATATATATATATATATATATATATATATATATATATTAAAGAAAGACCGCTTTAAGGTTCCATTACAATAATGTATTTCACCAGAGCCCTTTTAAGGGACGATGGATCATCACATTACACTTCCAAAAATGAAACGAAAGATGAAATGAAAATTCACACTTTTGACGGGTTTATGTAATTTAACAGAGAGGGTAGCGAGGAGTGGTGTGAGAGACGTGGTTAAGTTTAGAGAGGGTTTATTTTAATATGTCTTTTAATCATACTTAGTATTGGGGGAGGACCTATTTAAACGGTTAACTTAACAGAAGTGATATATTGAAATGGGAGGGGAGAAGCGAGAAAAAGAAAAAAAGAAGAGGGAAGTAAAGAATTTTTTCATAACTTATATATATATATATATGCGTGTGTGTGTGTGTGTATATTGATCACTAATATATATATATATATATATATATATATATATATATATATATAGTCATCCACAGACAGTCTGTTTCGCCGTATCAATGCTCATTAGTGTGGTTAGACATCCGATTGTCTCAAGACCCGATTGATTTGGCATCAGTCGGAGATTTTCCCCTAAGCTATCAGCTCTCGACAGAGAGGAAGGTGAATTTTAAGTATTTATTTTTGAATAAACACGCCAGTGACTCAGAGTGCTCGATTCATAAAAGAGCTTTTGAATTATCAGCAATCACTGCTTACAAATTCGCGCTTTTCCTCTAAAGTGCTCGACCTTCGAGGACATATATATATTGTCATATATATATATATATATATATATATATATATATACACACACACATTCGTGGTTGGCAAAATCCAACTGTTACAGTGTATGGTGTTAAAATCGTACAATAGAAAACATGTTGAATGCATATTTTCCCCCAAATACACCCGCTACTACCTCATTGCATCTGCAGAAGGGGTATCAAACACCACTAAAAGCTCACTAATGGCAAGGCTGCAGCGATCGGCTAAACGCTGCGGAGTGAAAACAACCTTTTCAACTCCAAAGCCGGAAGCTTGAGACAAACGATTTCATACATAAACAAACAAATCGCCTAAAACAAATGCTTCACAACTTTTACACACACAGTAGATGCAGAAAGATCGGTACTCCGTGTCTTATTTAAATACGAGTATATACATATATTTTATGTATCGTTAACGCCTAACAAAACACGTCAGCCAGTAAATTATTGGAATCTAACGCGTTTAAAAGGTAAGCAGATTTTTGTAAAAAAAAGTGATCAATACTAAAAAACAGAGCAACAATAATTACTCTCTCTGATTGACTGATTTTCTTTTTACGGCTTATCAACCCTTTTCAGGTTATTTAAAGTCAGAAATGGGTAGAAGGCACGATGGAATAATGGATAGCGGTTCGGATTGAGGAATCGAAGAGCCGAGTTCGAATTCCTGTCGGGTCCATTGCATTCACTTACGTACTAATACACTTGAATCCTCTTCTCCCACAAGACATGGGTAAATAACAGGACAGATTGGGTTACTTTGGGTAACTCTGAATTCAATGTATGTAGCCCTGGCATAACACATACTATACATCGTTCTCATTGGGTCGAAGATTCTGACTATGGTCGAATGATGATGAAAACCAGAAAGTATTTTTAGATTGTAAGATTTTTTTTTTTTTGAGATATTAATTATTTACTGATATAAGTTCTACTAATTAACTCATAGTTGCGGGGGTAGGGGTGGAAGAAGATTCACACCAACACAACTGATTTCTTTTGACCGAAGGGTTTATTACAGTAGATGAAATCCACTCAGATAAGTTTTCTTATCGTTTTCGTATAATATTTTGTTTATTCCGTATTTGGTTTATTCATTTTTTTTGGCTTGTAATCATCTTTTGCTAGCCTAAACAGTCAGGCCAAATTTGGGACATTTTTGTTTTTACGTATATGATGATCTTCTAAGTGTAGTTTAGATGTGACACAAGGTCGAACATGGGGGCACCTAGCGAGAATCGAACTCACTATTCAGTCGTAACTGATCTAGCAAGACAAGCTTGTTAACCATCACATCACGTCGAATTGTTTTTATATATATATCGCCATATTGTAGAATCATACTCAACAAAAATGGATTCGCCTACTTAATGGCAATTTAAGGGGTTGATAGAAGAAGGGAAAATATAAGATATAGAGAAGAGCAATTTGAACAAAGTACCTCATAGCTGATTCCTTAAGTGTAGCCATTTTTGAATTCGTAAATGCATATATTGGCTTGTAATCTTTTGCTAGCCTAAACAGCCTGATCAAATTTTGGACGTGCTTGTGCGTATATCTCTCCCTATTTCTTGTGTTATGGTCAAGAATGATGATATTTCATGATTCTAAAGATAACTTTGCCATCAGTGATGATAAGAAAAGGATATTCCATCATCCTAACACTCGTGGCTGTAAGAACGCCCTTTCCACCGCGTGGAGAGACCAGTAGACAAGTACTAGTGGTCAGTAGAAACACGTCTTTTCCAGCACTCTGCGAAGAATCGAAAACAGACGATGTCAAACGCATCCTCACAAACGAAATTCTCAGAAACAAACCAAGCAAGCACTGACTTTTAAATAAAAGTGACACAGAGAACATTTTCATACACGCTATGCCAATATTCCGTAATTCACATCGCGAAAAGGAAATACAAATTCTTGCTATTTATGTCAACACGTGTCTCAAGTTTTTATTGTTGCTATCGTTGTACTTTTATGCATTTTAATTTCTGTCATTAATATCAACCCAATTACATTCAACAAAATAATAACAATAGGGAAAATAATATATCAACCGTAACTTACCTATTCTGTTACAGTTGTGTTTTTTTTTCACACAAAAACAGTTCAAATAATGTTAATTCCTGAGTTGATTTTATTTGAATTTATACGAAGTTAAAACTTAATAGATAATATACTGTCAGTACCATAACTAACTCTACCCAAACTCTACATATTCGGATCTAATCGACATAGCTGAACTATGGAATTTTATTCACTAATTATTATTTTTTTTGTATCTCCTCCACCAATAGGAGCAGATAGGTTCGCCTATCGTCCGGTTCACACTCCTTCCCGGTATTTTAAACGGGAGTAGAGGTTTATCCCTTGTTTCTTGTTTAGGATTGGGTTTCCACTTCCTCCTAAAGTCTACTTCAGCTCTATACTCTTAACGCTTGTTTTAACGCTAATATGGCTCCAGACAGTAACCCCCACTACACAGAGTGGCTTTTTGGCCTTGTGTTAAGTCAACATTAGTATTTGTGCACAAGTGAATATAACGAACCCGATTGGAACTGTAACCCGGTCCCCCGATTTCTAATTCCGATCCGTCATCCTAGCTTACAACACTTGGTATCCCCAGCTAGGTACTGACCAAGCTCGATGTTGCTTAACTTCAATGATCGTACAAGAACCGGTGTTTCAACGTGATGTGGTCTTAAGCAGCAACAATAATTAATAGGTAAATCAAAGTTCAAACGATGAAACTTGAAGTCGGAAAATAAGTCGTTTGAACTTCTTTATATATATATATATATATATATATATATATATATATATATATATATATATATATATATTGCTAGCTAGACTAATGACTAGTCTGATCGACTCAATAGTTACGTAAAAATCGGAAGCAGACTCCTAAAATTCTGAGATGCTAAACCCAAGGGTAAGGCAAGATCTATATTTGCCATATAAGTCAGTAGCATTTTCATCAGCTTGTCAAGTTGAAAGGGTTTATGAATTGATCCCAAGAACTGATCCATGTTTTTGCGTTTTGAAAATAAACAACAAAATACTCTAAAAGTCGATTCGACTTATACACCGGTGCGACCTCTTTCATTTCGTATTCTTGCCCGGTCAATGCTTAAGGTCGCAAATGCTTAATGCATAAATAAAGATTTGCTTGAGTAGACACGAGTAAGTGCTTTCACTCACACCCTCTCTCTACCTCTCTTTCTTTTCCATACGATCTCTCTTTCTAGCACTTGGTGTGATTTGATGGTAACCAGTTTCTTCCTGGAGGTTAACCTCATTAAATATATAGTGTTCATGCAAATTCCTTCTCCTCATCAATAAATAAATAAATTGTTATTTTACTCTGAAGCTGAGTGCAACTTTGCTCTCTCTCTCTCTCTCTCTCTCTCTCTATATATATATATATATATATATATATTGAAAAAATGAAAACCTTTGGTGGAACCAACGCACAACCAGCCAAACGACCTAAATACTCTTAAACAAAATATAAAATCTCTAACAAGGACAACAATAAGAAAAAAAAAAAAGCCTAAAGGCAAACACCCAGTAAAGTGCTCAACGCCTAGATTACGTAGACAGAACAACAACAACAAAAAACCCCCCAAAAAACCGTTCAAGTCGACAGAAGATCGCGGGAGCATGAAACTTGTGTTACGACTAGTGGCATCCTTTTATATATATATATATATATATATATATATATATATATATATATATATATTCATCTACAGACAGGCTGTTTCGTTGTATCACAGCTCCTCAGTGTGGCAAAGACGTCCGATTGCTTCAAGCCGGAATCAAAACCTGACTGATTTGACATCAGTCAGATATCCTACCCTTAGGCCATAGTCGCACAGCAGAAACGAAGGGAATTTTAACGTTTTTCTCTATACGAAATACGCCAGCGGCTCAGAGAACTCAATTCATACTTAAAGAGTAATACTTAATAGTAGTAGAAGCCGCTGTTTTTTTTTAAAACCTCTTTTCCTAGAGAGCTTAGCCGAATTTCCGGGAGCATATATATATATATATATATATATATATATATATATATATATATATATTGAACAAATAAAAAAATATTAAAAAATTTCAGATACACTGGGTTGTAGATTAATATTCTTTCGTTTTTTTTTTTTTATTATTATTTCATTTAGATTCCTCGACTAGTTTCGTCAAAAAAAGCCATCATCAGGAGAAGAAATATTTCTGCTTACTGGCAGCAGTAAACTACAGAAATGAATGTCTTGATGGAGAAAATGAACTTTTGTCTGTAGTTTTAATTTGTTTTTTTTTATTTTTATCTTTTTAACATGAATCTTTTAACATTCCTTGTGTTGGTCAAACAGTCTCTTTTAAGTTGTTATTTGAGATAAGAGCTGGATGGATCTATGCTTCTCTGAATTCCCCTGGTCAGTTTGACAGTTTTATTGGTCCTGGAGAGGGGATGTGTCTCTGTTAAGTGTTTGTGTGTGTTATTTGGTTCTTAGGGAGGGAGTGAGTATGATATGTGTAAGCGTGTGTATTGCTGTGGGTGTTATATATATATATATATATATATATATATATATATATATATATATATATGTTTAGTTGTATATTTTGGCAGCAATCCTGCTTTAATACATGTTTCGTTGAACAATACCGATAAGGTACTTTTGTGTTTTTTTTCTTGCAAGCGTAGAAATGTTCTCTTTTCTGAACTTAGTGTAGTTTAAAATTGTCCACAAGTTTGTTGATTCCGAGCACATTCGGCTAAACTGTTAGTCATTTTAAAGGATGAATATACTACTATAATAAATGACGCGCAGGTGTTATCGAAGACAGCATAAAAGTTGCTGAAGCAGACATATTATTAATTTCCGAATACGGAGAGAACATTGTGACCGTGTTCTTAATTGAAGTTATTAATTCTTGGTTTCTTGTTGTTTATAATGGGATACGTTTCTCCAACTGCAAAAAAAAGAACGCTTAAAAGTGATGGAAGCTCTTATAAAAATCAAGAAGTAACCATTAATAATATCAATTATGAACACGGCCATAATGTACTGTCACTATTCGGAAATTAAGACTATGTCTATTTTCAGCAATTTTTGTACTGTCTGCAATAGCACTACGACATAATTTATTACAGTATTATGACGAATATATATATATATATATATATATATATATATATATATGTGTGTGTGTGTGTGTGTGTGTGTGTGTGTGTGTAAATTGAAAATTGTTTAGCCGAAAGTGCTAGGAATCGAGAAACCTTTCCAAGTCCACAATAGAAAATATGGTACGCATACAAGAAAAAAAATGTATCTTGTCAGTTTTCATTATTTACATTATTCGGACTATTGTCCTGATCTTTGTCGCCATATTTATTACAACGTTTCGGCCGTTGTACGCTTAAGCCCGTTGATATATGTGTGATCCCATTCCGAAGTGTGTTGTTTGTGTACAGAAAGTCAACATCTCCATCAGATTATCTATTGGAATATTGGTCCGTTCTTCTAGGGAAGAGTCAGAGGCCAATCTGTCTCTGACTACTGTGAGTGCCTCCTCCGTGGGTACCTTGGTGAACAAACTCACCACGTCCAAGCTCACCATCTGATTGGATAGGATGGGAGCATCTTTGATTATTTCAACGAAGTGGGAGGAGTTTCGGACATATGAAGATGACTTTCCGATCAATGGGTCAATTATATCTCTAAGGAAGTGACTCAGAGGGTGGCACACAGAGCCTTAGCAACTAACAATCGGTCTGAGCGGAATACCGTTTTTGTGACTCTTAGGGAGACCGTATATGTGAGGTAGCTTGGTGTAACGCTGCGATAACTGCCTATACGTCTTAGGTGCGAAGTAATCCTTGTTCTTGATTAGGATCTATGACAATTTGCGTTCCGTTTTCATTGTAGGATCCTTTTTCACTTTGCTGTTGCTACCATTGCCAATGAGGTCTTCCAGCTTTCTTGTATAATCTGATTTGTCCATCACTACAGTCGCATTACCTTTGTCAGCCGGTAGTATGATGATGTTTTCGTTCCTCTGTAGGGTTCCAATCGTCAGCCTCTCCAGTTTTGTTATGTTAGACCTGAGCGGCTTGGGCTTCTCCAAGGTCTGTTTCACCTTCCATCTCAGTTCATCAGATTGAGCCTGAGGGATGTTCAAGGCCACCTCCTCGACTCTGGCAATGATGTCCAAGTATGACACTCGTCTGATGGTTGTGGCGAAGTTGAGAGCCTTATTCAATACTGACTCAGTTGATATTGGCTGATGTTGACTTCTGCTTTCACTGGTGGGTGATGGACCTTGTGCGTCACCTTCTGATCTTTCAATCTATTTAATTTTTGTACTTGGCGAGCCTTGACTACATTGAATTCATGTCTGAAAGGTTTATCCAGGTCATTTTAGATCCTTCGCTGGTCTTCTTCATTAGTAATTCTGTTGAAGAAATCCTCGAGCCTCTGGGAGATATGAGCTTGTAGTCGATGTTTCATCCAACGATTGTACTGGATTCTCTCTCGGACAAGGGCGTGTCCCGCTTTATCTGCGACCAGACGGGCTCTCCTTGAATTGACGGGAAGTCTTGGTGCCAAGCCTGAAGGGATGAGTTGTAGGTCTCTGCATCGGTGTAGGAATGTCAGATGGTTCAATAATCTTGCCAGTTTCTGGTAGGATTTTTCAATTTGTCTCCATATTTTTGGTATATCGGGTGCATACCAATCCTTCAATATCTGTCTATATTTCTGAGATGAGGTATTATGTACATTATTTACATTATTCGAACTATTGTCCTCATCTCTGTCGCCATATTTATTACAACGTTTCGGTCGTTGTACGCTCCGGCCTTCTTCAGGTTGTTGGAATGACGAAATTAATCCTTTAGGTGGCATTTTCACGTTGATGCTCTATTGGTTGAAAAACAATGAAAATTCTTTAAGTATTTTTTTTTTTTTTTTTTTTTTTTGGTTCTGACCATTTTCCTGGTTTCCGGGCAGAGTTTAGACTTAAATTTTACAATGTCTTCTAAAAGGTTTCGGCTTTTGTAAGCCATTATCAAATAATTTGTTGTGGTTTTCTTTTGAATTTCTGGGATGAGGATTTATTTATTGATGTTCACACTATTGTCCTCAACTTTGATATCATTATCACAACGTTTCGAAATGTGATAACAATAGCCATAAGGATATTAGTCTGAATATAAATAGTTTTTTGTCGGTTGATAGTTTTATATCTACGGGTATAAATTGTGTTTCTTTTGTGGTTTTCGAGTGTCGGTGGGAGTCACATCGGGGAGTTCTTCTTGCATCAATTTCTGGTATTGTCTCTTTTACTTATTTTTATTGTGAAATATATTTAGTACGGTATTCTTAAATTGAAAGAAAGTTTATCAATGCAGGATTGTTTGTTTTTTTATCGTTAAAGCTGTGCCCCTATATTTATTGGTGTGGTGTCCTCCCTCGAATGAGTCTATTGTGGATTCTTCCACTTACTATAAAAAATAGTAGGAAACTAAGGGAGGACAGCAGTACAGATTGAACGCTGGTCAATCGACACACACTCCCAAGTCGTGTAATACTCTTCTGTTCAATACACCATTTATCTACAACTTCTTGGTTTGTTATTTCTTAACTATTTACTTGGTTACAACACACACACACAAACACACACACACACACACACACATATATATATATATATATATATATATATATATATATATATATATATAAAAGTGAACATAGAAGTCAACACTTAGAGGCGACAGTCTGTTTCATGCTATATGCAATCGTCAGGCCACATATGCTGTTATTTTTCTCGGCTATTTATATATATACGGGTTAGTGGTACATTGTGGGTATTCTATTATGGCGGTTATTTTTTACCGGAAGTAGCTTTGTTTATTTATTTGGGTCAAATAACGGTGCAGAGGCATGCGAAATCATAGGCATTTACTTACTACACGAACTGAGCAAAATAATAGATAAAAATGACACAGGACTCTACAGGGACGACGGTCTCATAATCTTAAGAAACTGTAACAGACAAAACTAGAAAAGCAATAATAAAGATTTTTAAAAATAACGGATTCGACATAGATATAAAAACTAATCTAAACGAAGTAGATTTCCTAGATGTTACCTTCAACCTAAGAGAAGGCACATATAAACCATATAGAAAACCTAACGATAAACCACTCTACATACACACATCTTCCAACCATCCGCCTTCTATAATCAAACAGATACCAAAATCGATTAACCGCAGGCTCTCCGACAATTCCTCCAATGAATCCCTATTCAACAAAGCTAAGAAAGACTATGAAACGGCCCTAAAAGATAGCGGATTCCCAGCAATACTCACATATTCACCACAGAATACAAAAAAAGACCAACAGGAGAAGAAATATCATATGGTTCAACCCACCGTACAGCAAGAACGTAAAAACAAACGTAGGAAAAATATTCTTCAAACTCTTACACAAACACTTCCCAGAATCAAGCACCTTACACAAGATATTCAACGAAAACACAGTAAAAATCAGCTACAGCTGCACCGAGAGCATGGCACAAATAATAAAAAAGCACAATAGGAAAATTATCAACAAACCACACGAACAAATTAAACCCACGTGCAACGCAGAATAAAGAACGAATGTCCCTTAAACGGAAATTGTTTACAAAACAACGTAATATACCAAGCCACGATAAAATCACCAGATAATGAAGAAAAAGTATACATAGGAGTAACTGAAGGACCCTGGAAGCAAAGAAATTATACACACAAAACATCGTTCACAAATAGTAAATATACGAACAGTACTATGCTTTCTAAGTATATCTGGGAAATAAAAAACAAAACGCACATCACACCAAAAATATCTTGGAAGATAAGGAAAAAGTCATCAGCCTACAACAACCAATCAAAAACTTGCAAACTTTGCTTGGAGGAAAAAATAGCTATCATTACCTTCCCGACCAAAATAAATTATTAAATAAAAGATCCGAGCTCATCTCAAAATGCAGGCATGAAAATAAATTTTTACTACGTAACCTAAAAAATGAAAAACGGAAAAAATAAAAACAAATACACTAAAAAAAAAAAAAATAAATAAATGAAATAAAATAACTAAATACTGTGTTGCTTAAAAACCGAAAAGAAAAAATATACAAATAAATTGACCTAAATTCAAACCAATCCCAAATTAAAAACTGTTCCCGCCAAAAAAATAATAGAATGAACTACAACAACCAACCCCAAAATTGAACAAATAGCTTTAATCAAATTCTCAAACCAAAACAAAACTGTTAAATTTTTACTACGTTAATAAATAAATAAATAAAATAAGAAACAAAAAAATAAAAACGAGCAATATAATTTGACCCAAATAAATAAACAAAGCGACTTCCGGTAAAAAATAACCGCCATAATAGAATACCCACAATGCACCACTAACCCGTATATATATAAATAGCCGAGAAAAATAACAGCATATGTGGCCTGACGATTGCATATAGCATGAAACAGACTGTCGCCTCTAAGTGTTGACTTCTATGTTCACTTTTATATTTACACACGCTCTATCTCTGATATTGAGCACTTTATCCCATAAATATAGCACACCTTAAGACTATATTTCTTTATATATATATATATATATATATATATATATATATATATATATATATATATATATATGGTGGACTCTCCTATCGCGAACAATAAATGAGGGTCAGCATTGGATGGTGCCTTTCGTTTTACACTTATGCATTCTAGAAGGGGCTATTGGGGAGAAAATCAGATAAGGGAAAGGTATATTTCATTTGTGATTTCTTAAGTCCGATACTAGCCCAGCCTTGCTGCAGGCGACAAAGCCACACAGACAGATGAAATTTGTTAAAGCAGGATTTTGTTGGCGTCTCTGCTTCCGAGCTTGACAAATCTGATCATGGTGCTCCAGTCTACTGTCTTCAAAACCCTCTAACTTAATGAAATATGTCTTACGCCACTCCTTTCGGTTTGATACTTGGGCTTCCCAGGTTTTCAGATCAAAGTTGAAACGTTTTGTCATTCAATGTGTCCTTGTAGCGTAAGAGTGGACGTCCAACTGAATGTTTGGTGTTTGGTAGTTGTCTATACAGTACCTTTTTTTGGAAGCCTATGTTCATCCATTCTCACAACACGAGCAGGCCACCTAAGTTGTATCTTTGCTAGAATGTTTTCAATGCCTGTGATGTTGTTACATTTCTTCAGTATTGCCCTATTCTTGACCCTGTCATCTCATCTTATATCACATATGGCACAAAGACAGCGCATGTGAAAGTCGTCAAGTTGATTTATGTGCTTATATATATACTAGCAGTAGAGCCCGGCGTTGCCCGGGGATATAACAGTAAGAGATAGATCAAGTATCCACCATCATAAAGACTGAAAAATAAAATTGACAAAGATTATTGTTTAAGGTTGACGGACACGCATGTCTTAATTTTTTTTTTTTTTACGAATTGGTCAAACTCAAACAAAAACATTGTTTTCAATCGTTATGAGTCTACCGATTGAATAGAATTTTATTATAAACAATTGTCTTGTAAATGGAATTTTTAAAGCATTCTGAATGTAAAAATAAAGAAAAAGTGTGCAAGACAATAAGAAACACTACATGCCAAAAAAAAAAAAAGTGAAGTTTTGTTGAAATCGGTTGAAAAATGTAGGTAGCCTTTCTGTAATTTTTTAGTTTTACAATTTATGATTTTTACTTATTGAATACAGTAAAAAAAATTGCATATTTTGCTTGTGGAGATTCATAATTAGAATTCTGATTTGAATATATTTTCCACTCGTTGTTTCTAATACAAAAAATATTAACTTTATTTGGGTTTATTAATTATGATCTAACAAACCTTATTCATTTAGTAGCCTTTCTGTAATTATAATCTTTTACAATTTATGATTTTTACTTATTGAATACAGTAAAAAATTGGACACCATGTGTATTTAAAGTAGTTTCCCGTTCCGGTTATTATTTTTAGTTAGGACTTGTGTATGTTTAGATTTCATTATCTTTCCCTAAAGATAAAGAATTTATCCGATGTTTGTATTCGTACAATCAGTAGAGATCGTTAGATTATTGTTTAAGGTTGACGGACACGCATGTCTTAATTAGTTTTTTTTTTTTTTTTTACGAATTGGTCAAACCCAAACTCAAACAAAAACATTGTTTTCAATCGTTATGAGTCTACCAATTGGATAGAATTTTATTATAAATAATTGTCTTGTAAATGGAATTTTTAAAGCATTCTGAATGTTAAAAATAAAGAAAAAAGTGTGCAAGAGTATAAGAAACACTACCTGCCAAGAAAAAAAAAAGTGAAGTTTTGTTTTATCGGCTGAAAAAAAATAGGAAATCCGCTCCCATATTTAAAGGAACCCACACACACAAACAACCCGATGTGAGTTGTCCCCCTTCCATTTTCACGATGTCTCTTAATCGTGTTTTCAAATTGATTTTGTGCAAAAGCAATTATATTTTTCCCATTTTTGGCGCTGTTAGAACCACCACAAGGTAATTTTATGTAGTCCTGTGAAGTTTTGTTGAAATCGGTTGAAAAATGTAGGAAATCCGATCCAATATATAAACGTTACACACACACACACACACACACACACACACACAAACAATCTGCGTTTTATAATAAGTAAGATATATATATATATATATATATATATATATATATATATATATATATATATATGATTAATGCATATCTGGGCAGCAACGTTTCTTTTAAACATTTTTTCGTTAAATATGATGGACAAGGAACATTTTATTAATTTTTTATCTTTTTTTTTTCAGCGTTCTTACATTTTCCCGTTTGGTGGAAGTGACGAAGTACAAAAACTGTTCATATCGTCCATTGTACCAAGCCCTTTCGACCATTTCTTTTTCAAGGGGGTTTTGTTTTGGTGTTCTTAGTTTCTCTTCATGTTTTGAATGCTTCAGATGTATTTTTGTGTTTAGAATCAGGAGCTTTTATTCCGAGCCTTCGCCTATTGACCGGGGACTGGAATCCGAGTGAGCCTCACAACTCCCCCCATATGATGTATATATGATGTAGAACCATGTTTTACGATAGCTTTAAGTTGCAAAACAGAATGTTCAGTTTAACGTCCCATTGCAGAGAGTCTATTTCAAAATAGTCCTCAAAAGAAAACTCTTGTTTGCATATAAGAAAGATACAGTAAAAAGCTTAAATGAAGTATGTCGACACAATGAAACATGTATTAGCAGTGAGGGATTTCTGCCTAAGTACACAACTATATATATATATATATATATATATATATATAATTAATGCATATCTGGGCAGCAACATTTCTTTTAAACATTTTTCATTAAATATGACGGACAAGGAAAATTTTATCAATTTTTTTTTATCTATTTTTTCTTTTCGTTTGGTGGAAGTGACGAGGTAAAAAAAAACTGTTCATATCGTCCATTGTGCCAAGCGCTTTCGACCATTTCTTTTTCAAGGGGGTTTTGTTTTGGTGTTCTTAGTTTCTCTTCATGCTTGAGATGTATTATTTGTGAATTATAGTCGGACCGTTAATTCCTGGCCATCCTGTTATGCATTAACCTTATGAATCTTGGGTATGGTTGGAATTTGAGTTGGTGACTTTCAATTCGCACATTCATCTTTGGATTTTATCAAGAATCTCTAAATATATAGCAGGAGCGCCAGACCATATGTGGCAGCAATATTCAAAGCATTGACGAATGGTAAATTTATAAATATGTAAAATAGATTCTGGCAAGAAAGATTGTCTAGCACGACATAGAGAACCAGATTTCTTGGCAAGCAGACCTAGCAAATAATTCAATATAACCTTTTTACTTTATATTAGCGGTAAACGCTAGCACGAAAAAGCGTATCGAGTCACTCTCCTGGAGGGTAACCTTAGTAAAGAAAATTTTGTTTTCATAGGCCAATTCCTGTCACACCTACACTCTCTCTCTCTCTCTATATATATATATATATATATATATATATATATATATATATATATCAATTGATTAATCGATTTCAGTCCTAAAGCTTAATGTTGATTACGTCTAATTTCATTAATTCATTCTATTTAAAGAACATTCAGGATTATTAATGAAGTAAACACAAGTTTCAGTACTTTTTGTGAAATCCAAACGGACACATTTTTTACGGAAACTTTCTTATCGATTTCAAGCAGATGAAAGGTTGATCAATATGTCTGCAGCCTGAAACGTAGAAAGTGAATCTTGATCTGAAATTTTCACTATTCATCAATGAATTAAGTGCATTGACAAGGAAGTAATATATGTTGAAAAATATATATTTGTTGTGTAAAATAAATGTTTTTTTTTCTGTATTAGGTTGCGTTTCATGGCGATCTTAAATAAATTTTATATCATATTGTTAAAGAGAAAAGTGTCACACTTGATGCTCAAGCCAGAGTATAAGGATTTGGGTTGGAACCTAAAAGTATCTTTTACTCAATTCACTACAAGAAGGCAATAATGCCACTAAGGCGCAAGGAGTAGTGAAAGAGAATGACAAGACTTTAGAAGGAACCCAATCCTAAACAGGAATCAAAAGAAAAACATCTACTGCTGTTCAAAAAACAGGGGGGAGGGGTGTTAATCGAACGATGGACATACCTACTTACTCCTATTGCTTTACATTGCGATCTTTTGTCATCAGTTTAAGAAATCTATTGCATTACCCCAAATCTTCCTTCCGTTTACTGAGTCCTCGGTATGACGATAAACTACATTCGGCAGCGAGGCCTCTGATCGGGAAATTGGATATTTTGAACCACCTCTTAATTGCTGTTGTTCCCAGGTCAAACCTAACTTGGAGTAGTAGCACCTGTTAGGGGTTCCAGCTATGGACAAATAGTGAACCTCCAGACAAAAACAAAACACTATGAAAGTATAAAAAAAAAACATTTTTATAGTAAGAAATGCCAAGAATAGAATTTTAAAGCAAACTTACCAGCAATACATTTTATAGCAAAATGACCAACAATATATTTTAGCTGTATTTGAAGCCATAAAATTGGGTTCAAAATATTTAGATTTTGGCATTAAATAACACGTAGAGGTTGCGCCTGCTTGATCTCACGCTGTCCATTGACATGAGGTGGAATAAATACATTGAATCTATAGCTTCATCCACCGCAAGGAAAGTTGGTTCTCTGTGTCGTGCCAGAAATTTTTTCTGGTCTGAATCCATCCTTCAAATCTATAAATCAACCATCCGTCCTTGCATGGAATATTGCTGTCATATATTGTCTGGTGCTCCCGCTGTACGTCTCGAGGTCCTTGACAAAATCCAGAGACGAATATGCAATGTGATAGGTCCTGATCTGGCATCTAGTCTACAACTGCTTCCCCACAGACGTACTATGGCTTCCCTCTGTCTCTTCTACAAGTATTTTCACGGAAACTGTTCCAACAAGCTATGTTCACTGATTTCCAGACTGCATTAATTTAAGCGAGCTATCAGGCTGGCATCTCAGTTCCACCCTTTCACTGTCAAAACGGTTAAATGTAACAGTATCTTCTACTCAAACAGTTTCTTCTCTCGCACTTCCCGTCTGTGGAACTCCCTTCCCTTTACTTGCTTCCCCGATGACTATAATCTCGAAATATTCAAGTGTAATGTCAATCGACATCTGACACCCCGAGCTTGTTCCCCGACCTTCTCTGTATCCTTTCCTCAAACATGTTTCTTTACTCTTGTGCTCAATCCTTTGTAACCCCTTGCGTGCTAGTGGCACTCCCCCTTGCTTGGGGTGAATTGCTTAAAAAAAATGATATGCCGTTAAACAAAACCAACCAACATGAAAAAACGCTTTCATGATATTGATCCATAAAATATCCTACAATTTCTTAAAGAAACTGTATTCCAAACAAAACTACAACATAAAACATGCATATCATCACCTCTAGTAATTATGTCCATACAAACATTTATATGCACAAAAGCTGAGTATCATCTACCATGTATTCAATTGTGAAAGCAGAAAGTGCTCGTACGAAATAACATTCCTTGGTTCCGCCTGGTCTAACCTTCACGGCTAGGACCCGCCGTGCCACTTACATAGTAGCAAATCACCCATATTCCCTTCGTATTCCATCGGTGAGAAGTTCCACTCGAACAGCTTCTTCTCACGAACTACTGCCCTGTGGAACCGACTCCTAAGAGGATGTTTACCCGATCGCTACAATCTTAACCTGTTCAAGCTAATGTTAACCGTCATCTACCTCTCCTATCCGTACAAACTGCTTCCTAACGTAACCCTCTACCTCGAGTGGCCCCGGGCCTTGTATAGAGTGAACCTTACTGTAAAAAAAGATATTTTTATTATTTCTAACCTCCCAAGAAAATTGAAAATCAGCATTAAATGACCCACAATGTGTTGATATGCCGTTAAAAAAAACAGTCAATCAATCGTTCACTTTATTAAGTAATAATAACAAACGAAAAATTTTTTTCGACATTAATTTTATTAAATTACGTATTTACAATTTTTCTTCAACTAAAAGACCTCTTTTCCCTCTTCCTCCTCCTCCTTATCATCATCATCATCATTATCATTTCCAAGACCAAACGTGGTTGTAAGTTTGCTACTCAATTGAGCACCTGACCATTTCAATCTGCAGAGTTGAAAGCCAGATAGAGATTCATTCATTCATAGCGTGTCACGGGCACAAGTAGATCTGACGGATCCCATCCCTCTCCAAGTTAAATCACAGCAGAGCTTTTCTAACTTGAAGGTTCATCTTGATCACGGACACATAACCATTGATTCCGTCAGGGGAATCCTTCGGCTTGGCCCTTGACTTGAGGAGACTGAATCATCACCGTATTGGCTAGATAGATACTTATTGAACCCAGCCTGTCTCATTGCGAGAGATAGCCGTTGACTCTACAAGAAGGTTTATCCACACTTTTACATTTTCTGCTGATGTCTTCTACACATATGGTTATTTGTATTCTTTGGCTTACAGCCACCCACTTTTTTTCTCCGACTATGAAGCTGGCCATTATGGACAAACAATTCAGTCTTTGTTTCATCAGACCAGAGAAAATTCTCTTAAATCTAAGATCTTTATGTTGCTGTCCAGTTACAAACGCTAAGTTAACCCTAGACTTGAAAAGGTTAAGGTTGTACTGGTTTTGGAAAGTATCCTCGTGGGAGTCTGTTCCACAAAGTGACAGATGTTATTCGTATATATTTAGTTCTGAGAAAAACTTACTAGAATTGCCACCTCAAAGATAGAGTCAAATTGAGTGCCAAATTCTACAAGCACACTTTCCTTATTATGTGTCTCACCCTTCTCGTTCCAAAGATCATTCTCTGGTGAAATGGTGTCTGAATCCCAATACTGCCACAGCCATACTGCTGCCTCAATATGTATTATGCCATATTATGGACACACCATCTTTGTTTTATTAAACCGAATTATATTACTTTTAAATTTAAGATTTTTATGTTGCTGTCCAGTTGCAAAAAAGGTAGTCTGATTTTTTAATGGTAGTTTTAGAGCAATGACTTCTTTCTTGCTGAAAAGCCTTCCAGTAGATTATATCGATATTTGACTAGCTTCACCCAATAAAAGGCTCAGGAGCCACTCACGGTAGAGGGTTACTGTATGATATTGTATGAGCATAAAATGCAAGAAGCGAAGTTCATGAGATTATGCGGGAAAGTTAACAGTTAACCCAAGACGTGTAGAGGTCAAGATTGTAATGATTGGAAAAAACAGCCTGCGGGAAATCTGTTCCGTAGAGCAACAGTTATTGGAAGAAGCTGTTCAAGTAGAACTTACTTCTTATTAATGGAATACAACGGGAATGGGGATGATTCACTCTTGTGTACGTGGCAGGGACATGCAGAGAGTTGGTGAAGTTTGCTGATACCCAGGGCCAACTCCTTGATTGTATGCCTCTAAGACTGAAATGGTGTATGTGTGTGTGTGTGGTGGAGGGCTCTAGGGCTTAGGACTAATAAATTTGGGAAAGGAAGACATTTTAAATATGTAAAAATAGATGAAACATAAAATAAACATTTTATTCAAATTAAATGTAAACTAAATTCTTATTTCACACTTTGATTGAATGCTCTCCTGATATACATACTCGAGGCCGTCGCATCCTCTACCCCTCCCCTTCTGCACGCCACTAGTACGTGGCATGGCAGATCCAAGCTGTAAAGATCAAGGCCGGTTGAACTAAGGAATGTAGCTTGTCAGATCACATGCAATGGAAATAGCGATAGAGGCCCGCGACATTTGGTCTGAGGAGAAATGAGGTTGTAGGGTGGGAAATAATTCATCACCCTCAAGTCCGCATAGAACGCTTTTGAACTCTATCGAGACAGGAAAATGAGGATTGGGCACCTCTATCCCAGATATACTGTTTTTTTTCTCTTTCCTAGACCATTTTTTTCATTTCTAGGAGGCAAAAGACGACTCTTTCCTCAATAGTATGATGACTGCAAGATCCTATATCAGGTGTAGCGAAACTTGTTTAATATAAGAGTCACATACTATAAAGTTCAGAAGCACAAGACATGAACAAAATTTACACATACGTTTTTGTTACATACACATTAACATTAAACTTAATTTTAATTCAATGAAGTTTCCATTCATATCCAGTAAATAATTATAAAGCTTGATATTTTTTCTTATTTACCTTTTATATTAATTTTGATGAAAAATGGAGCTTAGACAACATATTTCCACAAGCCGTATATTAATGGTCAAAATGCCACTTGTCGTTCAAGGCCCGGCAACAAACATCCGTGAACAACTATCGAGATAGCACGGCCAAAAGTCTCACCAGACCACTTCTGGAATAGATTCCATATCGAATTGCTGCATTTACCCAAGCTTTAGAGCAGAGGTGCCCAAACTTGCTTAATATAAGAGTCACATACGATAAATTTCAGAACCGCAACACATGAACAAAATTTACATATACGTTTTTGTAACAAACACATTTACATTAAACTTACGTTTTAATCTAATGAAGTTTCTATTCATATCCAGTAAATAATTATAAAGCTTGATTTTTTTTCTTCTTATTTACCTTTCATATTAATTGTGATGAAAAATGGAGCAACATATTTCCACGAGCTACATATTAAAGGTCAAAGAGATGCGGTTTGTCCTATAGTTTTTATGCTTTCACGCTATTGATTCTACAGATGAACACGGTACTTTCAAGCATTTGGAAAATGATCTACAAAGAGGAGACGGATATGTGGAAGTCTACAATCTTTTAAAAAATAAACTTTTATAAATTTATATAACAGTATATGTTGAAACTTTTGCTCATATTTACTGTTGTAAATATGCAACCTGTATTTGATGTAATTTTTAGATAAATACTCGCTATACACAAACGTAAATAATGGAATGAACTGTTTTTTTCAATGAGTATCGAATGCATATTGTTTGGTTTGGTATGTTTTACGGTATATCAACCTCAATGGGTTATTTAATGGCGACAAGATTTTTATTGCTCGTAATATTTTGTAGTGTGTTACTCTTTAAGCATTGTATATGTATTGGCCACACCAATCGTTGAAAAACTCAAAGATGATCCACAAATCATATTTGGGCAACTTGAGCTAGATGATATGGTGCATTAAATACCCTTTTTTAGTCCATGAATAGGTCTAAATGGTCAGGAAACCGTTACTTTTACCACAATATTTATTCTTAATTCCATCTTTTGGAATGATTTGGTTTGGTTTGGTTTGTTTTACGGCATTCAACTTCAATGGGTTATTTAACGCCGACAAAATTTTTATTGATAGTAATATTTTTTTTCAAAAATCTATTGCTGGTAATATTTTTTTCAAAATGTATTGCTGGTAATTTTTTTTTTCCAAAAATGTATTGCTGGTAACAATTTTTTCTTTCAAAAATTCATTGTTGGTAATAATTATTTTATAAAAATGTATTGCTGGTACTAAAACCTATTTTTACACTTTCATGTTGTTTTGACCCCAGTTTGTGGGTTAACTATTTGCCCAGAGCTGGGACCATAACAGGTGCTGCCACCCCGGGTCAGAGTGGACCTGGGAACACCAGCAATTAAGAGGTGGTACCACGCTCCTCAAAACCTCACCAGAGGCCTTGCTGTTGGACAGTTTATCGTCTTACCCAGGACGCGGATGTAGTTTATCGTCATACCCAAGACGGCGAATGTATATTGTATTAAATTCATATTTTATGTCACAAAGATGCTTTCCCGATCTCTAAAATTTTAACCTGTTCAAATTTTGGGTGAACCATTCTCTTCCCCATATATCCCTATAACTTTCTATTTCGCGTGAACATTATTATAAGCATAAGACGCGCCAGCTCACGCAATTTTTGGGTGAATAAAAGGTTAAGGGTCACTGTTATGAAGGATGGAAATGAAAGCTAAATATTTACAACTTAAATTACAATATAAAGCTTTAAAAAGTGACGGCGCTGATAGGAAAATTCATTTGTTTTCGGTATCCTCGTCATGGTGTGACGGCTTTTCAGGGTCTCGTCAAGCCGAGAGTTTGAATTCTAATTTAGTCTGTTGCGTTCATTTTGGTGCAAATACCTCTGCGAAAACTATGAATGGATCTCTTTTCTTCCCTTTACCCACCAAATATGGATTAAATAACAGAATAGACTTAGCTCGCTATCCTTGGTTGGCAGCCAGTCTAGAGAAAGAGCCCGGAATTCAAAACCATTGAGAAGGCAATGGTGATTTTCTCGAATACGGGTGAACTGCAGGAACCAAGGCCGCGCTTTCAGTATCCGTGTTGGGTGCTGGCTGATTTTGTTTAGCGACATATCAACACCTCTATGGGTCATTTAATGCTGAAATCTAAATATTTATATACTTTCATTGTAAAGGCATGGGTTTTTAGATATATGTAGTTTGTACATCAAAAATGTATTGTTGGTAATTTTACTATAAAAATGTATTTTTATATTTTTTTAGTGTTGCATTGATTGTCATTTTTTTTTAATAAAAAGGTACTGTTGAATTTTGACTGGCGGCTTCACTATTTGCCTATAGCTAGAACCCTAACAGGTGCTACCACCCCGGGTCAAAGTGAACCTTGGAACAACAACAATTACGAGTTATGTCACAAAGAACTATTAGAATTGCTAGGTAACTTTGACATATTTGGGAAGGATATTAGAATAATCCAGAACCTATATTGGAAGTAAACTGCCTGTGTACGAATAGAGAATGAGTTCAGTAAATATACTAAAATAGAAAGGGGTGTAAGGCAAGGATACATCTTCTCACCGGACTTACTCAAGCTATAAAATGAGATGATTTTGAGAGAATTACAAGTCCTACCAGGATTCATTATTGGCAGCCACAATCGTAATAACATAATCTTCTTATATATAAGGTAAAGTGTATGTGTGTGATTGTACGTGTGTGTGTCCAAGCTCACACTGGTCTGATTTAATTTTTATGTCTCATAGGTCATTCAAAAGAGAGGTGCAAAGAACGGTTTTCGTTGAGCTCAGATTCAGTGTGGCCAGATTATGTGGCGTTACTAGCCATTATCTTTGCTTTCATGGTTCAAGAGGAGTTTTTTCCTTTTGTATCCAAAATTGCAGTGCACATTTTATTATAAACTAGCTTAAAACCGCCATATTGAGCCCTGGCAACCAACAGTTGCACTGGCCTCAGTGCGAGCACCGATCCCTCTCTCTGGTGCAATGAGAGGGCACGTCCTCAGGGATTTGTTTCCCAGGGCTGGGGACCTCTCAGTATAATTTTCCTCAATTGAGACTCAGTCCTTTGATGGAGCTACACATGAGCGCACTCTGCCTGAAGACAGCGACACATCTGAGAGATGATAAATAATGTGTTAGAAACTAATCGAGAGAGTAATTTGTATTTACTCAACCCCTCACGAGGTCAGGTTGTGACACAAGGTCGGTTTAAGGTAGGAAGCATGAGCGCATACACCCGGGCTAGGAACAAACATTGCCCAAGCTCCCAAAACTGTTTGCTGTGCTGGCCTCGGTGCGAGTATTGATCCCTCACTCTCTGGTGCAATAAAAGCTCAATATCTATTACATATTATCTACTTCTAGGTAATATCACTCTTCAGGTTTAACTAATTGGCCTTTTGTTTTTTAAAAAGTTTATTTCATTAATTAACTGTCCTTCATTACTGTTCTTTTATTTGAGGATTGTTTTGATTTTCATATCATAAATAGTTCTGTTTAGGAATATCATCTTATATATTGCAGAAAAGTCTTTGAAGTTTTGCATTTTACTTGGCATTCAAGTTGGCATCTGTTTGTAAAACTTTCCTTAATGATAACAAGCTAATTTATGAATGAAATTTTCATTTAAAATTTTTGTTTCAAAGATTTTAACTAGTGAATATATCTTACTTTGTGAAACAATAAAGAGCAGGTGAAGCCTGTTAGTATATACATATAACACAACATTAAAACAGACATGGGAAGGAAACTACAAGACCATTTATAGAAAGTAGGGAAGGAAAGTGAGAAGAAAGGACTAAACATCAATCTCAAGGAGACACAATGCATGGTTGCTAGGAAAAGAAACAGCCCAACATGCAAATTACAAATTGAAGATACCAAAATCAAGCATGTACAGTAATTTAAATATCAAGGAAGTGTTTTAACAGAGCTCAGAAAGTGTGACACTGAAATCCAAAGGTGCATTGGGATTGCAAAATATGTCTTTCAAAAGTTAAACAGAGTATTAGGAAACAAGAAAATTTAATTAGAAACAAAGAAAAGAGTTCTGAAATGTTTTGTAACATCAGTCCTATATGGCGGTAAATGCTGAGATGAGGAAGAGACTTGAAGCAATGGGATGCTAAGAATACCATGGACTGAACGTATGAGCAACAAGGAAGTTTTAGAGAAAACAGAAAAAATAAGGAAACTTCTACTTAACATTGGGAAGAGACAGTTGAAATTTTTAGTGTATATAATGAAGAAAGAAGGCTTGGAAAACCTGATACCCACAGGACGCTTTGAAAGAAAGAGGGACAAAGGCAAACAACATATAACCTAACTAGTGAGCTTGGGTAATTGGATGGCAGAGTAAGGTTTAGGAGAAATAACAAAAAGACAAAATTTATTGAGAGCTATAATGAACAGGAAATGATGGAGAGCTATGATTGCCAACATCCGGACATATAGGAAAAGAAATATATAGTAAGATGTTTTCAGGGTGTCAGTTTAAGCTGACGCCTTTTCCATATTTCCAAACTATAATTATAAACAATCATTTTGAAAAATTTTAGAATAACTTACAACTGCTAGGTCTGCTATTAGGAAAGTGGGTTCACTGTGTTGTTCTTGACAATTTTTCGCACCAGAATCTATCTTACATATTTATATGTCTACCATTCGTCCATGATTTGAATATTACTCTCACATCTAGTCTGATGCTTCTGTTATTTATTTAGAGATTTTTGACAAAATCCAAAGAAGAATCTGCAATGTTTTTTGTCCTGACCTGGTAGCTTCAGTCGCTTTCCCACCACCGAAACATAATATTTTCACAGTAATTTTTCTGAGATTTTCCTCTTTCATACCTAGACTTCACAAATTTAAGTGCAGTACTAGATTGGCAGCTAGGTCTCATCCTTTTACAGTCACAGTTTCTATGTTCTATGATAATAGTGTCTTCTCTCACGCTCTTCAAAAATGTGAATGCAGTGTCAAGTGTTTCCTTTATACCCATTGTTTTAATGTCCTCTTTACTTAATAACTTTATCTCAGATTCTTTTGTGCTCAGTAACCACTTGCTTCTTAATGTCTTTATCACCTTGCTTGGAGGGAAATAATTTAAAATAATTTTAGTGGAAAGGGACTTACCATCAACTGCAAAAAGACAGAAAGAATGGTCATCAGCAAAAGAAAAAACCCAAGGGTGCTGGTTATGAATTGGACATACAACAAATTAAATATTTGGGATGGGTTTTACCAGAGGATGGAAAACATGATGCCAACTTCTGAAAATGCATTGGGTTAGCAATGGAAGTATTTCAAAAACTAAGGAAGTTGCCGAGAAACGGTAAAATGTCATTAGAAACAAAGAAATGAGTACTGGATTGCTATGTGGTATCCTTCCTCTGATAAAACAGTGAATGCTGGACAGTCTCACTATGGCTGGCGAAAAAACTAGTGGCAGCAGAAATGTGGTTCTACAGAAAGATACTGAGAATTCCTTGGACAAGGCGATTAATCAACAAGGAAGTCTTCAAGAAAATGCGAACACTTCTACTCAGAACCAGGAAAAGATGACAGGAATTACTTATATAATTACATATAATGAGGAATGAGGGCTTGGAAATTTTGATCCTCACAGGGTGTATTGAGTACAAGAGGGGTAGGAGAAGACAGTGAGCCATTTATCTGACGTGCTTGTGTGAATGAGTGGTGAAATGTGTGAGGGGAGCATTATCAAAGGGACAAAGAGCTACAGGAGATAGGAAGCTGTGGAGAATTGTGATCATCTATGTCCTCAAAGGATGCAGGACAATGAAGAAGAAAAAGTGAATCAGGTTGGAATCCATTATGGAATAACATCTGTGAAAAGCTTATTGCTTTTTATCTCGATGAATTATAGCATGTATACGAGTCTATGAATTATTTGGATCAATATCATTGTAGCTTTTTTTGGTTTCTTTCTGTTCTGTGATCAATCTTCCAGGCTTGCTCAGTCGTATTTTGCATTTTGTAATCTTTGTACATGGCTTCTTATCTCACCCACTGTTGGTTTCGTTTTTTGTTTTATCACCTTTCATTACCAAACAAAATCAAAAACTTCACACATCAACGAAACAAGAATCAGTTCAAGACTTCAAATAAACATTTTAAAGTTAACATTGTGAAATGAAATATCTATACTATTATTCTTCTTGTTTCTACATATAACCGTCATGCCTTTCTACCTTGGATCAGAGTGTAGTATCTGCTTGATCTTCGGTTCTAACAAGATCCAAATTTACATTCTCCACCAATATCAGTTTACTCTTTTTTCTGAAAGGTAAAAGTATTGAATTGTTATCGAGAAAGTGAGAAAAAAGGACTAAACATCAATTTCAAGAAGACAGAATTCACGGTTGTTAGCAAAGGTGGGTGGGGGGGGGGTCAGCTCAACATACAAATGACACCTAGAGATATCAAAATCAAACAAGTACAAAATTTATCTGAAGAGTTTTAACAGGGGATGGAAAGTGTGACACTGAAATCTGGACTCACAATGGGATAGTGAAAGATTCCTTTCAAAAGCTAAGCAAAGTATTAAGAAACAGAAAAATTAGAAACAAAGTTTTCTGAACTGCTATGTAATATCAGTCCTTCTATATTGCACTGAAAGCTGTACAATCTCCTCAAAGATGAAGAAGAGACTTGAAGCAACAGAAATGTGATTCTGTGAGAATACCATGGACTGAACATGTGAGCAATGGCAGTCCTGGAGACAATGGCAACAGAAAATGACACTTAAGTAGAGACAGTTGAAATTTCTGGGGCACATGATAAGGAAGGAGAACATTTGATACTCAGAGGGCAGGTTGAAGACAGGGAAAAGCAATGCACAATATACTTGGCAAGCTTGAGTAAATGGATGGTGAAGCTAAGTTTAGGAGAGATGGCAAAAAGACAAATGTTATTAAAAGCAACAGAGAACAAGAAATTTTGGAGAGCCATGATTGCTAACATCCTGAAGATACATAGCACAAGAAGGAGAAGAAGTAATCTTTTTCTGGTGCTGAGAATACCATAGACTGAACATGTGTGCAATGGCGAAGTCCTGGAGACAATGGCAACAAAAAATGACTCTTAAGTAGAGACAGCTGAAATTTCTGAGGCACATGATGAGGAAGGAGGGTTTTGAAAATTTGATACTCACAGGCAACAAAGAACAGGAAATTGTGGAGAGCCATGATCGCTAACATACTGAAGACACACAGCACATAGAAGGAGAAGAATTAATCTTTTTCTGGCTCATTTATTAATAAATTTTATATAAATGTATTAGCTGAAATATTTACTCATATTTACTATGGTAAATATCAAAGCTGTATATGATGTAATTTAGCAGAAAATATGGTTCATCTTGGTAAATGATGCAAGAAACTGGTTTTTTCAATGTGAATTGAATATTTTCCGCTGCTGTATGGCAACAGCCCAGAAATGAGTTCAAAGCTCACTAGCAAATACAGAAAATGAACAATGAAACATTAAAAGAACATAAGGAAAACTTAATCCTTTTTATTTTCCTGAAGAAGGTCACAAGACCCGAAACCTGTGTAGCAGAAATATGAAGAATAAAATATAATATATATATACTAAGACAAATCCACATTATAACCAAAAACATTTGTGGTTTTTTCTTTATATATATATATATATATATATATATATATATATATATATATATATAATAAAAAAGCTTAAACACTAATATTCCATGGTCATAATTTATTCCAATGGAATATTAGTGTTTAAGCCTTTTTATTATATCCTTACTCTGTCCTGGACATTGCGTTCTACCTGGATTCTATCCTCTTGGAATGTTTTATTCAAAAAATATACATGTATATGTATGCACCTATGTATATATATTTATATATTTTGCATATGTATGTGTATATTTACCACTAATATTAGCTCTCTCTCTCTCTATCTATATATATATATATATATATATATATTACTTCAGATGTCATTTGAAGTGGATAGCCATATTTGAGTAGAATATTCCGTTTTTTTAAACAGTATTTCATTTAACAGTCTGCACATTTGAGAAAGCTTAATATAGAGAGATTGCTACTATGAAGTGTGTTTGAATCTTACTGGAGGGCACATTCTTTTTATTAGTAGATGAAATAAACACTGTTAAAAAAAAAGACACAAAAAAAACACGTTCTACTCAAATACAAGTATGCACTAAAATAATGTTTGAAGTAATAAAAAAAAAATATTATTATATTATTTAGTGGATATTCATATTGAAATAGATGCCCTATTTTTATTTCTATTTCAATGCGAATTCACTATAAAAATATTTAAAATAATATCCATGTTGGATTAAAAATAAATCCAGTAATGAGTGGATAGAGTGATTGCTGGTGGGACTGTCTACGAAAATCTAGAGTCAGAATGCTGAAGATAACACCAATCAGCTAAGTGACAAACTTTATATTTGTATTAATCACATATATATATATCTCAATAGATAGATATAGATATATGTATGATGAAAAAAAACATAAATACATGCATGAAAAATTTCCATACATATAAATATATTTCTTCCACCTGAAGATTGCAGCAACTGTATGAAACTCCAAGTCATGCTATTGACATTAGATATTATGTATATTAACTAATATATATATACATATATATACATATAATGTATAAACATAAAAAATGTCTTAAATATATATACATATATATAAATATGTATAAAAATATATATAAAAAGTACGTATAAAAATAAAAAATGTCTTAAATTTATGTATATGTATACATATACATATATCTATATATATATATATATGTATTATTATAAGAGATTATAAGAGATTATAATAAAAAACATTTTGAAATCGTTAGACATTAGACAAAAGCTTTCATGTTTCAATACTAATATTGTATTTCTTCAGGCGATGGTAAGTCTTTGGTGATTAAATGATTTTTTTTAAGTAATACAATCATAGTATCGAAACATGAAAGCATTTGTGTAGTGATTTCAAAATATTTTTATTATAATCTCTTGTAATAAAAATATAATAATAATAATTGCTCTACTTTGTATTGAGCACATTTTTAAAAGAAAATGCTATGAAATGTGGATTTTTACTCCATTTGTTCTTTCTCTCATTTAGATGTGTGTGTGTGTGTATATATATATATATATATATTAGAAAAGGATGAGCAGCTCTAAAATAAGTCTGCTCAAAAGTTGCCTGCTGGTAGAAAAGTGCTCAATGCCATAAGAAATGGCAGAGCTTTAATATAAAATCAAATGCAGAGAGGCAATGATTTGCCATGACTGCCAGTTTCATGTTTTTGCATGCAATCATCAGGCTGCCTGAGTATTGCATGCAAATGCATGAAGCTAGCAGTCATGGCCAGCCACTGCCTATCTGCATTTTGATTTTATATAAGTTTTTATTCTATTTTTGTTTCCATTGTTGTTATACAAAACTAAATGTTGCCAGAATCATAGACAAGAATTTATCAGCTACACTTGCATTTTTTTTAAAATATTCCATTAAAAAATTAAATATATATGAAGTGTATCATCTTAGTGGGCATCTTGTATAAACAGAACTTGACAACACCAGAAATGAATATATTAAATATTTTATACATTTGACAATTTTCAATGTATTATACATGTGTATGTGTGTGTGTGTGTAAATATTTCGTTGATTTCACTTGCTTTGCCAACTTACACATGCTCACAAGTAATGTTGATGTTTGGATTAAAGAAAGTTTAAAAATTCTCCATATACATGTTGAACTGTAATGTATATATTTGTATGAAATGATTTGCCAAAGTTCAGCTGAATTTAATAAATACAAAATGTCTTAATGGAACACTTTGTTACCACAGTCTGCATCGAAGATATTCCTTTGGACATGTAAACTAAAATCTCATAAAATGTACTCCACAAAAAGAGTAAAATAACAAAAATATTTCAAAAAATTGTTTGCATTTTTGTATGACACATTGGGCAGTACCTTTGATTATCACTCACTTTCTCTTTCGTATATATGTAAAATGTGTGTGTATATATATATATATATATATAAGAATGTCTGATGACAGGATACCCAAGATCCTAATGTACAGCCAGTTAGATCAGGGCTGTAGGACACCCATGGCTAAGATACAAAGAGAAGCTGAAAAGCAACTTGTCAGCAGTCAATATACCACATAACACCCTTGAGCGCTTAGCCTTGGAGCAGGTAGAATGGAGATCAACGTGTTTTAGTGGACTCAGCAGTTTTCAATCTGTTTGTCTGAATCATCTTCAAGAAGCAAGAGCAAGATCTAAAAGGTCAGCCAATCTAACAGTGATCTCATCTCACAATCCTCACTCTTGCTCCATATGTGGCCTTTGTAAATCACTAGTGGGTCTTAAGTGCCACTTAAGATTATCACACAAAATTTCATAACTGGATCAATTAAGTTGTCAGATCTTCATATGTCGAAACCAATGGGAGAGTCCATTATATATATATATATATATATATATATATGGCATTTTAATGTATATTTTAAAAGCTAAAAAACAACTGATTTCATCCCAGCCTTATCAAGCTTATTTCTGGGATATAAAAAATAAACGTGTAAAGTTAATTGATATTAATGATAACTAATGGAGGCAAAAAATATGAATTTCAAGAAACTAGAGTCCAATAACATTCAGATCCAGTAAGCATTCCCTCTTTTTACAGATGGAAGGCCCATGGAATCTGATATACAAGGACTCTAGAACCTTGAGGTAATAGGAGGAGTGAGACCTTGTTAAAATAGAAAAACAGTTCACAATCAAAGACACAATTCCTACTATTTATAACATTCTCTGCAATTGAAGACCCAAAAGTATTAATTAGTTGAATTTTCCTGGCATCCGGATTCAAAATCCTGGGGGGTAAGTGTTGCTTTATTTTCAGATCTAAACGTTGAGACGTCCTCCCTATGTAGTCAAATCCACAAATACACTTATATTTATAAAACACTGAATTAACATGATGGTGCGGGGAAGGACATCATGAATGGAAGAGAAAATAGGATGGGTAACAAATATTACCCAAACATTAGCCGAAAAATAACTTTCATTTTGAATTTGTAGGTCTGATGAATTGGATCGTAATTACAATTCCAATGTAATAAATTTTAACCATGGAATATTAGTGTTTAAGCCTTTTTATTATATATATATATATATATATATATATATATATAGTTAATAAAACAAGGACAAACAAAAGTGTAGCAATATCATCAGTACGATAAACATTTATTAAATATTAATTATTAACCATGTGACAGAAATGAAGCATAGAGAGAAAGGTTTTAAGTTCAGAATTTTCAGACACACCTGTGTCCTTCATCAATGGACCAAGGAATAAACAGAGAAATGGGAATTACTTACCAACAGATGTTTTTGTAGATGAGGTGTTTTCCAGGGGAAATTGATTGTATTGTTAGCAAAAACCCAATCTCTGATTCCTTGATGTGTGAAACATTTTATGAAAATAAACTTAAATTTAAAATTTTGATCAGTGTAAAAGCGTTAGGAAGATCTATTATTACTAATGTGTGTTGTCGGGTGGGGACTGAGATTATAAAAACATAGAGGAAGAGAGTTTTAGGTTGGGGAGGGTTAAAGATGTCTTGTGTGCTGCAAGGTGTAGCAAATATTGTTGGAACAAGTTGTCAAGTGTGAAAAGACAGGCTGTGGTGAGAATATGATGTTATAAAAAAAAACAAAGACATATATATATATATATATATATACACACCTACCTTGCAGTAGCACAAATCGGTACCTGAGGAAAAATGGGGAATAAAAAAAAGAAAGAACCAAGAGTATTAAACCAAGGCAAAAACAATCGTCCACCATTCAAGCTCCAAGTCTAAAGAAAAATTATTATTATTTTTTTTTGTTTGTTTGTTTGTCACGTGATCATGGTCATTTTTGGTTTTAGGTATAAATTCTCTTCCATAATTTTTTTTTTCAGTCTGCATTACCCTGAAGATCCATTTAGGTGAAACCTTGGTAGGTTTGCTTGGCTCCTTAGGATTATCTGATATATATATATATATATATATATATATAGAGAGAGAGAGAGAGAGAGATGGAGAGAGAGAGAGAAATAGAGAGAGGGCTGCAAAAGTAGGTATACAGTAATTATTATACTAATATTCAGTCAGTTATGTGCCATGCGTGATACAAGCTTAGGTGATCATGTATCTTTTGATACATGACTGACGAGGCAGATTTTTTCCTGCAGTTGGTTGCTATTTCTTTCTGCAGTAGACCAGGTGCCATTCAAGGCTGTAGAACCTGGTCTGTCCTGCTATTTAGCCATAACTGGGGAGAAAAGACAAGGATTCATACTTTTCCCAAGGGTATTAGCATGTAAATGAATGTAATGAATTTGACTGGAATTCGAACTCAGCTCTCCGATTCCTCAATCCGAGCCACTACCCATTACTCCACCATGTCTCATCTAGTATCAGTATTATAATAGAGGTTCTAGAATTCTAAGATCAATAATAATAATAAATATTTTGGACATAAAGAGGAGTGTGTGAACATTTGAGGGATTAATATATTTATTATTGATATGTTATTGATATATTCGTATAATCAATACAGTATGTTTTATGTACACATTTTTTTTTTCATTACCATATCCCTACTTTTGCATCCCCCCCCCAGTATATATTTGTGTGCATATGTATAAATTTATACATGTGCATGGTGTTATATAACTATAACATAAAACACATATTATATTAGATTTCATTATTCAAGTCAATGTTTTCAAAATAAAACTGGTATTAAACAAATAGTGTTGGCACAATATTCTGAATACACTTATATGTATATGAAAATATATATGTTTTCTAGTAAAAAAAATGATTATTTGATGGCGTGAAATTTTAATGTCCTATTCAAAGTTTGCTGAAATATCTGCATGATATCCCAAAGAGAATACTTTGAAAGCAACTAAAATGCATTGACCATTGGCTATTTTTTTTTTATTATATATATATATATATATATATATATATATATATATATATATATATATATATATATGTGTGTATGTATGTATGTATGTATGTATATATAAATAAAAAGAAAGAACAATAAAATACACAATCCGGTGTTCTTATTGATATTTTTATTTTTACAAAACAGTGCTCAATGTAAATTTACAGAGCATAAATATTATAAATTAACTGAATATTGAATATTCGCTTGAAGATGAAATGGAACTAATGTTTTTAATTTAATTAAAAAATTAAATTTGAAGTTTTTAACTTCCATTTTTTAAACATGGTTATTACTGTGTAGTGAAAAAACATATTTTAAACCAGTTAATTTTATATATATATATATATATATATATATATATATATATATATATATATATATATATGCAAGAAACATACTGAAAGAAATGACATATTTATTTCAAAAGAAAACAGATACTTGGATTACTATAAAAACATTGGATAGAGCAATGTTTTAGACTAAAAGCATTAGTTTTGCATATCGTTACCAATACTGACTATGCATTTTCACCTACAATGGGCAAGAGCAGGTTGTAATAAAATGTGCAACAATGGAGACAATCTACTTTTGTTCATCTATCACTGTTGCCACTGTTGAAATGCATTATTCACTAACTGTGCTCATGTCCATTGTTTTGTCTCTGTAAATATTCAGCAAACTGCTTCCCTCATTTCCAAGTGGATTCTTTATCACATAGAAAGTTTTATCCTGACATAAAAAGTGTCAACAAAAGCCGAATAGCTGGCTTTGGATCACGCCTGAATATGTTGTTGCCATAATTTATTGTAACCACTGCTACTATTACTATAAGAGAGAACTGTGTGACAGAACTCTTGCTACATGCAGAACTGTCCACGGCCAATGCAAGAGAACCCTGGGAAATACAAAAAAGAGCTATGTACAAGCAGCCCAAGCCAAAGTTAAAACAAAATAAAATTGGCTCCTGCAATTCCAAGAAAGTTGCAAACACCAGACTCAATTGACGCACACTGTCAGTGTCTTCTATTATAAATGTTCCTGAGGTTATCGCATTCTTTGGAGATAAAGCTAAGCTCTTTGCAATGAACTTTGCCTCTAACTTCACATCAAACAACAAGCTATTCCCTACCGACCTCCTCCTTCATAATCTTATCTTGACTTGGGAAGTTGCAAGACTTATCAAAAGCCTTGACTCCATGATTTGCTGCCGGTCCAGATAAAATTCCTGTAGTTGTTCTTAAGAGCCTTAGTCCAGAACTATTTCCAAGTTTGACAAATCTCTTTCACTGTTGCCTGAAGCAGAAATGTTTCCCAAGTATATGGAAGGTATCAACTGAATGTTCTGTATACAAGAATATTGGTGAATGTTCACCCTCATCACAATATCACTCCATCAGCCTCTTTAGTGTTATCAGCAAACTTTTTGAGTATATCACAAACAAGAAAAATTGTTGATCAGTTCAACAGAAAGAACCTCCTCAGTGACAAACAATATAATTTTTGCTTCTTTAGATCCACTGCTTATGTTTGAACTATTATTATGCATAAAACCTGTCAAGGGCTTGATAATAAACTCCTCACAAGAGAAATCGTCTTAGATTTGACAAGGTGCTGCATAGGGGGTGGTGACAAAAACTCTCCAGAAATGGTATCTCTAGATGTGTCTTCACAATCATCAAATCCTTACTGTCAGATAGATACATGAAGGTTGTCTTTAATGGCCAATCCTCTGAAGCTCATGTGATCAAAGACTCTCTGTTCAGTCCTACTTTCTTTTCTTCTTTATATTAAGAATCTGCCTTACAACTTTCTCAGCTCATTTGTAAATATATATGCAGACAATACCACGGTTTATGGGTGCACCCCAAAAACCTAAATGACCAGAGCCTGGCAACTGATTTCTGACCTAGCCCTCACAGCTCAATGGTGGAAAGACTGGCTTGTAACATTCAATACTTCTAAAACCAAGTTAATAATGTTTCATCATTACTGAGTAGACCTTGAATTTTCTCTAGCCATGATAAACTGTTGCTCTCTCAATGAGGCTCCCTGCCTTGACTCTTTATTGGGATGTAAGCTCACTCCAGACCCCAAGTGGAACTCATATATATATATATATATATATATATATATATATATATATATATATATATGACTCTCTTTATGACAGGATAAGGAACAAATAGGAAAGGTTTATAAATCTAGAATGAAATATGAAAGAGAAAAATAAAGAGAAAAATTTCTGGTATTTTTAATTTTTGTGTTGTTTGTTTTTCATTGATCAGGAAAACTTCACATGCATCTGTCTTGTCAAGCATTGATTGTGTGTAGAATTCATACGGTGGAGTAATGGATAGTGGCTCAGATTGAAGAATTGGAGAGCTGAGTTTGAATTCCATTCAAATCCATTACATTCACTTACCTTGGGAAAAGGTATGAATCCTCTTCTTCTCCCCCAGCTATGGGTAAATATTAGGACAGACCAGGTTCTCTAGCCTTGGATGGCACCTGGTCTACTGCAGAAAGAAATGCCAACCTACTGCGGGAAAAAATTTGCCTCGTCAGTCATGTATCGAAAGATACATGATTGCCTAAGTGTGTATCACGCATGGCACATAACTGAAGTGTATCATTATTCTAATCTATGTGGGATTTGGATGATAATGTAAATTCGTTTGTGTATGCATGTAGGCATTTTTTATTTATGTTGGGTGGTTGTTCACAAGTTGATTAGGAGACATTTTGTGTGAGGATAAAAATGATGTAACACCTGTTGTAGTAGTAGGCAGACATATCTTAGGTTATTTAAGTATGGATTCTCTAAAAGTTGGTGATATAATAAAATGTGTTTGACATCTGTTTATAGCTGTAAAATATTCATAAGACCTTCCTCAAAGTATTATGTTCTTTTTTTTTTAATTAGGATAGTATTTATAAAATCAAAGTTATGGCCAGTTTTGTTCCTGTATATTACAAACAAGCTTAAAGAGTTGTCCCAACCAAGGTTTCTCTTATGTTTGTAGATGTGTGCTTTTTGATTCCTAGATGTTTCACCAGTGTAACTTTTCCTGCATTGCAGGAACTTTATTTCATAAATCCTGGTATCTGATGTGGTGTAGATCTTTTTCTTCCTAACTATATCTCTGATTATGGTAGTAATAATTCTAGTGTTGAGGATAACTACTTTATTTTCAAATTTTGTTTATATAGTGTTGGGAGATAACCTTATGAATTTTATGCTTTTGTTATCAAAAGTGCTGTTGGCGGTTGTGGTGTCTACTTTTTTTGAACCTGTGGACTTTGTAGGCTCATTTTCTAGCATTGAGGATGAAACCATTTTTATTTATTTTTGAATCATGTCACCCTCAAGCAAGGTGATAAAATACATGCTAGGGGTTACTGTGAGTGAAAGAAATAGAAAGAGGATAATAAAAGAAAAAGGACTCAAGGAGACAGAAGATGATTATTCACATTACATTTAAAATTTTGAAGATTGTAGTTTACAGGACATTAGAAAGCTATAAGAGAGTTCCATGCATCTGAAATATGAGAGAAGAAAGTATTAGCATAGAAATTGCAGTTACACCTAGCAATTTGAAAATTAAATTATGAGACCTAACTGCCAATCAGGTATTGCTGGAAAAATGCCTGGTTCCTTGTACTACTCCAGAAAGTACCTCACTACTATCTTTAGTAAAGTCAGACTAGACCAGCCGTTGGCAAACTGCAGCCTATCAGCCAGATGTGGCCTGTTTGACATTCTGAATGGAACATCTAATTTAAAGAAGAAAATAATGCTTATTAAAATTTTGTTTTCTTTCAATAGCACCCACATTCTCTCTCAAAAAGGTTGAGATTAACTTGCGTCAAAAAAAAAAAATAACTATTATATATATGAGTAACCTCCTTATTTATTAATACTAGTTGTGTTGCGGGTACTGATAGACAAAACCACATACATAACAATGATTGTCTGATGTTTCTTGAATTTTATAACCTTTTGTAGAAGGAAACTATCCCAGCATTTTAAATCACTGGCGATTTTTGTCAAAAAAAGTGATATCCTCAAGGACACATGGCTCAGTGGATAAAGGCGTTAGTTAAATCCAGTGACAGGACCCAAAGATTGTAAGTTCAATACCCAATAGGCAGTGGAGAACTTTCAGAGGGAAATTAACAGGAGATAACTGACAACTGACATCCATTAAACATGGCATGTGAAACTAGAACAGTTTACCCTAGTGTGCAAAATAAATTCCAACCACCTGAAGAAGGCTGGAGCATACAACGGCCAAAACGTAATAAATATGACAACAAATATGAGGACAATAGTCCAAATAATGTAAATAGTGTACATAATACCTCATCTCAGAAATATAGACAAATACTAAAGGGCCGAAACATTGTAATAAGTATGGCGACAAAGATTAGGACAATAATCCGAATAATGTAAATAGTGTACATAATACCTCATTTTAGAAATATAGACAGATATTGAAGGGCTGAAACGTTGTAATAAATATGGCGACAAATATGAGGACAATAGTCCGAATAATGTAAATAGTGTACATAATGACTCATCTCAGAAATAGAGACAGTTAAAAAAAAGTCATACGTGTCAAAATATTTTACTTTAGAAACGAGAAATGTTGACATTAATTTTTTTTCTCTTGAGAAGTAATAAGTTTTTATTTTTAAAAAGTTTTTTTTTGTATTTTCAAATGAATAAATTAAAAATAAATCACCTGCAGAGGCATGTGTTAATCACAGTGTCATCAGTGTGATAATATTATACAAAATCTTCAAGTTTTAAATTGTAGAAAAAATATTTTCTCCAAATAAAAGATACCAACATCTTCCACATTCCTAAATCAGATGCTTACACATATAGTCTTCAGTAGTGAAAATGGCCACTTTACTTTCAACAAAAATTTACTTTGATTTTTTACTATTAGTGCTGCCTGCCTTATGATAAGCTGCAGGCCACTGATCAGAAAATGCTGCCCATGCCTGGATTAAACCAAAAATGGAGTATTACTATCATATCTAAGCTGGAGCTGCCCACTCGTTACTTTCCAGTTATAGGAAAGTTCAAAACTATTTATGCAGCTTTGTGGTTGATGAATTATTTCCCACCCTACAACCCTTTTCCCCACAGACAAAATATTTCTAGCTTCTTGTTACTCTCTCACTATTTTCATGTCAAATATTCAGATGAGTTATATTTCTTAGTTTCAACATTTCATACAGCTAGGACCCACTTTTCCATATACACAGGGTAAACTCATCCACATTCTCTTCATAATCCATTTGTAAGGAAGAAGTCTCACTCAGATTCTTTCTTTGAACTGTTACTTCACAGAAGAGACTCTTGAGAAGATGCTTACCTAATTATTACAATCTTAACCATGTCAAGTCCAGAATCAACTGTTATCTATCCTACATATCCTCATAATATACCCTTCTTACTTCCTCCCTTTATACCCTTACAACAACTTTATTCAGTAACACTCTACCTTGAGTGGCACTTGGGCTTTGTATTGGGTGAATATCAGTATGAAAAAAACATCAATGTCAGTTGGTACATTTAATTTGCACGGAGAAATTCACTGCTACATATCTACTTTGTATATACAGACTGTTGCTCAGCAGTTATCAGTAACAGATCAACAAATTAAAGATTATTAGTTAGAAGAGTCACCCTCTATTAATACACCATTAGTATCCCCTTCTGACATTATGGGCTAATATGATAAAATAGGAGGCAGTACTTTTTGGGCAATTATTGGGGGGGGGAGAGAGGCGTGTGTGTGTACCTAAGCAAAATGACAGTTTTCCTTTTGAGAATATAGTTACCAAGTGTTATTTCAATTATTATGTAAATTATTGCTACTTTCTTTTTTTAGATACAGTCATATCACTTTGAAACACAGGTTCTCATTTGATCATCAAAGTTAAGCAATGCTGAGCCTGGTCAGTGCTCAGATAGTTTGTTGCTAGGGAACCCTGGATACAATCTCGCTATTTACACTAACAGAAGACCTCAATATGTGAATGTCCCCCCCCACACCTGACGGACAGGTCGCAATATCTACCTGGAATTGGGTGAGAAGGTAAGAAGAAGTTTTTTGACTTGTATTTCCCATCTATTTTGTTGCTTTATACTGAACCTTTTAAAGAGCTATTGTTTGGTGATTTAAATTAAACTGTAAGAATTCAGAAAAATGTAATACCCTGATTCTTGACCTTTATTGGAAGCCACTACTAATGCTACTACTACTGCTGCTACTGCTCACTCACCCAACTCCAGGTTGGCTTTACAACCTGTCAGTCACAAAGTACTTTCACATAGCAAGGTCTTCTGTTGGTATGAGTAGTGAGTAACGACAAAGTTTTGGAGAAAGTGGAAACTAAAAGGAAAATAATATTTAACATCAGGAAGAGACAGTTGAGGTTTCTGGGACGCATAATGAGGAAAGAGGGCTTGGAAAATCTAATACTCACAGGACTGATAGGGGCAAGACGGACAGAGGAAGAAGTATAATATACTTAATGCCATTGAGTAAATGGATGGCAGAACATGGATTGGAAGAAATAACAGAAAAGATTTATTAAGAGTTACAAGGGATAGGAAGTTGTGGAAAGCCATGATCGTCTAGGTCCTGAAGGGACATGGCATATAAAGGAGAAGTGAGACTTTATCCATTGCTAGCTTGCTAGGCCTGTTTTGTAGCTTGCAGCACTTGATATTCTCCAGTGGTCACCCATCTGAGTAATGAACAGGCTCAATGTTGCTTAACTTTGGTGATTGGACGAGAACCAGTTTTTCAATGTGGTACAGCCAGAAGCACTACTACTACTATTACAACTGATAATTATAATGATTACATTGAAAGATACTGGTACTGAAACTTTATGAATTTAAGTGCAGTACTAGATTGGCAGTTAGGTCGCATCATTTTACAGTTGAAATGGTTGGATGTTAGCATAAGTTCTATGTTATGTTCCTTCTTTCACACTTCGCTTGTGGAACTCACTTCTGGCTTCTTGCTTTCCAGTCAACTTTGGTCTTCAAAAATTTAAATGCAATGTCTATCATCATCTTCCATCTTCTTAATTTCTGTTCTTTTATCATTCACACTCCTTAATAAAGTTTTTCTTTTTTTCATATTCTTTCACACTCAAGAAGCCTCTTACATCTTAGTGGCTTTATTTTCTTTCTTGGGGTAAAATGACTAAAAAAATGTCAATATAACAGTGAACCATGTGCTTAAAAATTGTATGAATATCACTCTGAACCAGTCATAGAAGCCATGAATTCACTATTCTTTGATTCTTTGGGACTTTACCATTCATACTGAAATGTTGTGTCTATAATAATATCTCTGTTAATGTTGTAGTGATTGACCTTGCCTTGTAGTTGTTGCATAGTGCCACCAGGTGGTCGCTTCTATAAAATGCTGGCAGCCATATTGAAAATGTTTCATTTGTTCACTTGTCAATATTGATACTAACAAGAGGATTACCTTATTACAGATGCAATTGATTCATTGAGAATTGATCAATCAATCTATATTAACCAAGATGAGGACAATAGTTTGAAATAATTCAAGAATATTAACAATTACTTGTCTCAGAAATGAAATACTAAATTATAAAAAGCAGTACAAACCCACCATCATAAGAGGCTTCAAAAACACAACACCAATATCCTTCGAGATGGTGGTGTAGAGAATATATGAGTTGGTTATGTTACAGTCTTCTCGTGTTCATAAATTCAATCCTTGGATCTGGTAGTGACTTATCAATTCAGGAAGGAGGGACAATAAGTGATATCACAGGGACAAAATATTGCAATAATCAGCAGATATATCAGCCAACCAATGGACACATGATGATGACCAGAGGGAACATGCTCAAAATGTTGATGAGAACACTAATTGGAAATAATAAAAGAATACTGACAATTACTTATCTTAGAAATGAAATACTAAAATATACTGAAAAATATATAAAAGTTCATAGACCAGACAGGGAAAAAACATAAGAAATGCCTTTTCATAGATATGTCAGCAACATTAGATAAAAATATATTTGTTCAAGAATATAACAAAATAAATAAATATAAAGATCTTGAAATTGAAATGAATGTGACACTTTAAAATTAGTGTTATTTTAATAAAAATTGGAGCTCTAGGTATGATAAAAAAAGGTAGAGGTAAGATTAAATGAGATTTCTGATAGTCCATGTTTACAAAAGATTCAAAAGATTACATTGTTTTAAACTGCTCATCTACTCAGGAAAGTATTAACCATATAAAAAGAAGAATATAAACATTGGACGAGTTAAGTATTACTTAACATCAGAATTTGTGGAAACAGAATGCATATATTTACTGCCATTGCTTTTATTCTAGATCCCAGTTGATGAGCTGGTGTTTAGAAAAGTATCTTGCAGATCAATGCTCATGAACCTGGCTACTCTAATGGACACTAAGTGCAAAGTCTATTTTGGCATCCACTAAGGTGGGTTACATACTATATTTGAGTTTTACTTCTGTTCAGTGGTGGATTGAAACTAATGAAGCATAAACTTCAGGGCCCCTAATCACAAAAAGACTCATGAAGTAACTTTTTTTAATGAATGGATTTTTAAACAATGATTTTTTTTTGAATGTTAGTCATTTAAATAGGGCTATTTTAGTGACAGAATCATAAACCAATGGGTTGAAGTAGCTAATGTTGGCCTTAGAATATGTTCTCAAAACCCATGCCCTCAAAATTCCCCCTATAATTGGTCAAATTTCAAAATTTTCTTGGTGGCTTGCAGTATCTGAATTCCTAGCTGTATGGGCTAGCTGAGCTTACCAGAATCTTAGCAATGCCTATATTTTGGCAGTTGGATTCTTGAATCTATGGTTGCTGGTTGCGAAGTGGCTCCCACATTCAATCTTTTGGGCCCTAATAATGTAGATCTGCCACTGCTTGTATTCTATCTCTTGGAAGTGTTTTTCCCCAGGTCTATAAAAGAAGTAATGATTATTTTTAACTGTCCTTACCTCTATAATTTTTTGCTTTTCTTATTCCTTTGTTAGGTAATTACAAATAGTAGTAATTCTTTTAAGTTGTTTTAAGATTTAAAGATCTTTATGAGCACCTCGATATGGAATGGAGTAATGGTTAACAAGCTTGTCTCACTAGAACAGTTACAACTGAGTAGTGAGTTTGATCCTCACAGGGTGCTCCATACTTTCGGCCTTGTGCCACATCTAGGCTACTCTTGAAAAAAGGGCACCTCGAGGTGGTGTAATGGTTAGCAAACTTGTCTCACTAGAACAATTACAACTGAGTAGTGAGTTTGATCCTCACTGGGTACCCCATACTTTTAGCCTTATGCCATATCTAAGCATTTAATATATTAGAATTTCAAAAATTAGGCTAAACACAAGTACTGGAAGTCTTCAGTGTCTGAGTAAACATTTGCCTACTAAATACCAAGTGGAGCCATCCTACCAGTTCACACTAGTTCACACAAACCGATTCTTAAAATTTTCTTTTTTGTATGTACCACTACTATAGTTGAAGTTTTCCTCTTTCCCCTTTTAATTACTGTAATGTTTTAAGATTGTGAAATGAAGTATTTCTCTTTATTTTACACATATTTTAAACTCATATTCTTTATCTACCATATTTAACAGTATACAAATACCTTTTGTGCCCACGAAAATATCTCCCTAATCCTCTATATAAATTTGAGGTACTTACAATAATGGCATCTCAAATTTCCAGGAACTGGTTCTATAAAGAGAGGTAATCTTTAGTAATCTATTCTGCTTATTTTCTTCTTAATCTGAGAATCGAAACAAATCTCTTTATAATACCAAAAAGAATTAAACCATTTTGATAATTTATTAGAAAACATTTATTTATTAAGATATTTCCAGATTGAAATTCTGTTCAAAAGTCAGATGTTTTTTGATTCTAGTGTCATTAGTTGTGTCATGGTTTCTTAGCCACTAGAAGACCTCTTAAATTTATGACTACAAGATTTGTCACATTTTTAATTCTAAGACAATTTCTTTTGTCAAAATAAATTATTTTCATCACAGAAAATCCTCTTTCAGCCTCCACAGAACTTACATCAATGGTATTAATTATATTTTTAATTGTTATATATCAGCTATTAATATATAAGATTATTTTTGGATAATCCAACAACTGGTTTGGTAAGCTTTTATAATTTTAAGAATTGGTTTGTGCAAACTGGTGTGAACTGATAGGATGGCTCCACTGGGTATTTAGTAGGCAAATATTTACCCAGACACTGAAAACTTCCAGTACTTGTGTTTAACCTAATTCCGGAATTCTGTAATATTAAATATAGATGGGCAGGTCTTATATGCCTTGAAATATAGTAATTTGTTGCATTTTATCATAGTATTTTTAGTTGATCTATTCATTAGTTGTTAAATTATATTAGAAAAACAAAGAGACGGTAGCCAGGAGATGAAAGATAAAAACCAGACAGTTATGTGAAACAAAAGGTGTAACTTGGTGTTCATTACAAATAAGCTTATTTGGTATCAGAGTTGAAATCTATTTCTTGTTTCTCACTTGTTTAATTTAAAGTCTGAATAACTGTAATGATAACATTAGTTGTTTTCTCATCTATGCTCTCATATGTCAATAAACTACATCCAGCAACAATGCCCCTGATTGAGAGATTAGAGATTTTGAGGAATGTAGAACCACCTCATAAATGCAGTTGTTCTCAGGTCCACACTAACCTGGGGTGGCAGAACCTGTTAGGGACCCAGCTATGGGTAAATAGTAAACCCCCAAACAAAAACTAAACAGTATGAAGGTATAAAAATACATTTTTATAGTAAAAATACCAGCAATACATTTTTATATCAAAAATTACCAACAACACACACATATTAAGAAATTAATAGCGACTTCACCCAAATCTGTTTAAAATTCTACCAAACAACCAACATAAAAGACCTTTCATGACATTAATATCCAAGAATTTCTTAAATTTAACTTCAAAAAACCACAACATAAAACATACAAAACCACTTCTAGTAATGTCCACACAAACATGTATAGCCAGAAAAGCTGAGTTACATTTACCACATATTCAATTGTGAGGGCAGAATAAATATATATCATATTTTTATTACTTGCAAGCTCTGAAGAAAATTAAATGTTGGCATAAAATGGACCATAATATGATATGCCATTAAACAGACAATCAATTTAATCTTCATTGATAATCTAGTATTTTATCATTATAAAAACATGGATTACTTTCACATATAAATAAAAGAATAAAGAATGTACAGACATTTTTAACTGTTTCCTTTATTTTATCCTTTTTGCTTTTATCATAAAGAAAATACATGGAGCATAATTCTTGCACCTTTCCATCTCTTCTTACACTTCAAATTTTGATCATAGTCTCTTGCTATCCGACCAGTAATTCTATCTTTCTGTTTTTTTTTTGCTTTCACCTCTTCCTCAATGTCTCCCTTGCTATACATCTACAGTAAATTTTGTACCCTGACTCATACAACATTTCACCATTCCTGACAGATCTTCTAATATCACAATGTGTAATAACTATTTACAAAAATGCGGAAAAAACAAAAAAAAAAAAAAACTCTCTAAATAAATTCAGCTAGATAAAAAAAAAATAATTCTAAAATTATCAGCACCCCTTTGTCATTCATATGTGTAATCCTACCAATATAAGCAGTTTAGTCTGATGAAGTCCTGAAGGATGAAATCCATCAGAAGTAAATATTTTCCACTTTGTCATACAATTTCACCAATACTGTTCTTGATATATAAAAATATATATCGATATCTCATATACAGGGTGTCCCAAAATAATATATACACTCTTTGAATCGTTATAACTTATTCAATTTATGTATTTTGACTTGTAAACAAGATTAATACAAGAGAAAGAATAGACATTTAAAGAATTTGAGAGTAAAATATACAAAAAACATAGAAAATTAACTTTAATAAGATAAAAGCTACTTGGGGCAATGGCAGAATGTTCATATAATGATGAGTTCATATCAAGTGCTCAAAATGGTTGCTGTTCTGTTCAATACACTTTTTATATCTTGAAGAAATAGACCTACAAACGTTCAGTATCATTTCCTTTGGTATTTGAGCAAATTCTTCCTCAATTGCTACTCTCATTTCAGCAATTGTTTCAAGTTTCCTGCTGTAAATTTTGTCTTTTAGAAACTCCCACAAAAAGAAATCCAAGGGTGTCAAATCTGGTGATCTAGGTGGGTATTCAACTGCTCTTTTCATACATATAAGCTCTCACATCACAGTAATACATTATTAACTATTAATATTTAAAGAGTGTATAGATTATTTTGGGACACCCTATATATATATATATATATATATATATATATAATATTTTTGTTTCATTTCATTTTTGGAAGTGCTATCTGATGATCTGGCGCCCTTTAAAAGGGCTCTGGTGAAATAAATTATTATAATGGTACCTTAAAGTGGTCAGTTTTTCTTTAAAATATATATATATATATATATATATATATATATATATATACATGGCCAAGTAGTTAGAACATTTGCATTCTGACCATGAGATACAAGTTCAAATTTCACCATGGTCAATTTGTAAGGAAGGAGCTGATGTTATTGAACTGGAGGGATCTATCCCAGCATGCGGCATCTTTGGAAAGTGCCTGAAAACCATATTACGAGTTGACCCAAATCTTGTGAGTGAACTTGGGTAGATGGAACCTTTGGGTGCCCATCAATAGCTGTGCTAGCACAAGATCACAAGTCATCCTGGCCAAGGGCTTAAGCATGCCGGCCTTGTTCAAATTGTTGATCATGCTAGATAGCACACTATCTCCCAGAAACTGTAACTAAGGTCTGCTCAGCATAGTTGTAGTATAAACCAAAGGTGGGCTCTGTGGGCATTAAACAAACACAAATGCACCTGAGCAATTGTCTGCAATAGGGATTGGCTAACCACTCTAGTAACGGGTATCTTTGAATACGAGTGGCCAGCTATATATATATGTGCGTGTGTGTATATATATATATATATATATATATATATATATATATATATTCTTCTATGTGCTGTGTTCCTTCAGGATATTGGCAATCATAGTTTTCCACAATTTTCTGTCTTTTGTAGCTCTTAATAAATTTTGTCTTTTTGTTTTCTTCTTGAAACCTTGATCTGCCATCCATTTACATAAGCTCACTAGGTAAGTTATGCATTGTTTTTCTTTGTCTCTCTTGCCTTCAATCTGTCCTGTGAGTATCAAATTTTCAAAGCACTTTTTCCTCATTATTTGCCCTAGAAATGTCAACTATCCTTTTTGTTTCTGTTTTCTCTAAAACTTTGTTGTTACTCACATATTGGATTCATGGCATTCTCAGCATCCTTCTGTAGAACAGGACATTGGCAATGGTGGCTCTCCATAATTTCCTGTCTTTTGTAGCTCTTAATAAGTTTTGTCTTTTTGCAATGTCTTCCAAATTCTGCTCTAACCATCCATTTATTCAAGCTTGCCAAGTATGCTGGGCATTGCTTTCCTCTGTCTCTCAAATTTTCCAAGCACTTCTTCCACATTATGTGTCCCAGAAATTTCAGCTATCTCTCCCTGCTGTTAATTATAACAGTTCTTTTCATTCCCATTGTCTCCAGGACTTTGCCGTTACTCACATGTTCAGTCCATGTTATTCTCAGCATCCTTCTGTAGAACCACATTTCTGTTGTGTCACGTCTATTTTTCATCATTGAAGAGTATTCACTGCCATAGAGGAGGAGTGATATTGCATAACAGTTCAGAAATTTTTTCTTTGTTTCTAATTTTTCTGTTTCTTAATACTTTGCTTAGCTTTTGGAAGGAATCTTTCACTATCCCATTGTGACTCCAGATTTCAGTGTCACACTTTCCATCCCCTGTTAAAACTCTTCAGATAATTTTTGTACTTGTTTGATTTTGATATCTCTAGGTGTCATTTGTATGTTGAGCTGCCCCCCCGACCTTTGCTAACAACCGTGAATTCTGTCTTCTTGAAATTGATGTTTAGTCCTTTTTTCTCACTTTCTCGATAACAATTCAATACTTTTACCTTTCAGAAAAAAGAGTAAACTGATATTGGTGGAGAATGTAAATTTGGATCTTGTTAGAACCGAAGATCAAGCAGATACTACACTCTGATCCAAGGTAGAAAGGCATGACGGTTATATGTAGAAACAAGAAGAATAATAGTATAGATATTTCATTTCACAATGTTAACTTTAAAATGTTTATTTGAAGTCTTGAACTGATTCTTGTTTCGTTGATGTGTGAAGTTTTTGATTTTGTTTGGTAATAAAAAGGTGATAAAACAAAAACAAAACCAACAGTGGGTGAGATAAAGAAGCCATGTACAAAAGATTACAAAATGCAAAATACAACCGAGCAAGCCTGGAAGATTGATCACAGAACAGAAAGAAACCAAAAAAAGCTACAATGATATTGATCCAAATAATTCATAGACTCGTATACATGCTATAATTCATCTAGATAAAAAGCAATAAGCTTTTCACAGATGCTATTCCATAATGGATTCCTACCTGATTCACTAAGATAGAAGATATTTTGATCCTTGACATTAACTTGATTTTAGCTAGTCAGCAGACTTAGATAAATATATGGGATGCATTACCAATGTTAGCAGGAGACTTGGATGACTGGTTCAAGATAAACTTAAGTCAGTGAGAATAAGAAGCACTTTGATGTAATTTCACCATGAAATTCCCAAGTACAATGCCAGATAGAAAATAAATATAATTCTGATGGTTAATATATATATATATATATAAACACACAAAATGAACAGTAATGGTAAGAGTTATAATAGCCATTTCCCTATAAGGAAACATTTGGCAATTATTAACTCATTATTGCTTTTGCTTTTGGTTTCTTGTTTTTCGCTCATCTTTGATCTTCAAATATTTTAATTCAATGTCAATCATTATTTTCTGTCTTAATTCATGTTCTTTTATTGTCCACTCCCTTTAATAATGATTTTTCTCATATTCTCTCACACTCAGTAATCCTTGCTTTATTTCCTTGCTTGGAATGAAATAATTAAAAAAAAAAATCAATATTCATTGATCACGAAGCCAACAATACTTCTAGTTGAAATTTATCAAATCCTACCCTTAAAATAATTTTTCAGGAAAAGTTTTCTAAAGTCCAGTAGATGTTATCACTCTTGCCAGTGTTGATGAGGTTTTCCTCCCTAATCTTTTGTTTGAAATATTGTAGATTATGTTATTATTTCCTCTTTGAGTTATACATGCTATCCATTTTAGTTGTTTCTGTTGTTGAAAGTCCTCAAGTAATGTGATTTATGTTATTCAGTAGAGCACTTTGTGATTCTGTTGTAACCTAGGGAAGGTTACTGAATAGAATAATCAAATGAAGGTTGGTAATGAATGATAATACTTAGGACAAGAACAACACCTACAAGATTCGCCAGCGGCGCGTAGAAGTAGGAGTCAACTGCTAGAAGTGAGTCAAGTGAATTCCATAATGAATCTCCAACTGCAGACCAACATACAGTATTTACTACTGTCTTTATGGGAATGAGGACATACCCATTATTATCAATAGGTATGCTACAACAGATTCTATAGCACCAATTCATGAAGAAGGTTGGTCCTCAGTAAAATCTATAATCTTCATTCACTCAAAGCCATTTTTAACCATTGATCTTAAAAAACGTTGAAATGGTGTTGAATAAAGGCCAGTTCCAAAATTGTATATGTCCTGGCAGGTCATATGGTGGGCATATAATAGATTCTCTGGGACAGTAGTCTCAAATTATTCTCTGAAGTTCAAATGCCAAACCAAGATGTTTGACAATATTTAAAATTTTTCTATTTCTATATCTTGTGATATTAATTATTATATTTTCTAAGTTTTCTTCTGTTATGTCTGATGGTAATATCTACAATGGTGAACAAATTGAATTTAAACATGTCAACCTTAGATTTGTGGAGTTCCATAGAGCATCAAAAATAAATTTAGTTATAACCTTTACTGTGGATATGCAACGAAATAAATGAATTTGATTAAGCCATTTGTTTTTTGGTTGAGTATTCTAGTTTAAAATATTAAAATAAATTGAATTACTGTATAAAGAGTGTCTGTGTTTCTGAATTAAATATTATTTACTTAGGAATAAAAGAAACTCCTCCAAGAATTCCTATTCTGAAGGAAAGAGAGAAGAAAGGATTAAGTGTCCATTGCAAGAAGAAAGAATGCATGGTTGTTAGCAAAAGGAATAGACCAATATGCAAATTATGAATTAGTGATACCAAAATAAGTAAAAAAATTTAAATATCTAGGAAGTGTTTTAACAGAGGGCAGAAATTGTGAGATAGAAATCTGGATCTGAAGGCGCATTGGGATAGTGAAGATGCCTTCCAAAAGCTAAGCAAAGTATTAAGAAACAGAAACATTTTGTTAGAAACAAAGAAAAGAGTATTGAACTGTTATATGGTATCTGTACTCCTATATGGTAGCGAATGCTGGACAATCTTCTCAAAGATGAAAAAGAGACTTGAAGCAACAGAAATGTGGTTCTACAGAAGAATGATGAGAATGCCATGAACCAAATATGATGAAGTTTTATAGAAAATGGAAACAAAAAGGACACTTATAATTAATATCAGAAAGAGACAGTTTAGATTCCTAGGACACATAGTGAGGAAAGAGGGCTTGGAAAATTTAATCCTAACAGGATAGTTTGACAGCAAGAAGGGCAGTGGAAAACAACATATAACCTACCCAGCAAGCTTGAGTGAATGGATGGCAGAGCAGGGTTTGGGAGAGATAGCCAAAAGACAAGATTTATTAAGCTACAAAAGACAGGAAGTTGTGGACAGCCATGGTACAACATAATGAATGGACGTGGCACATAGAAGAAGATCTGTTTTAAATGAAAACAAGAGAAATGGATTTAACATATAAATGGGATTTATATATACTGTATTCAAGGGAGTGAATATTTTTACTTTTCTTTCTCTCTCAGTTTTATTCAACTAAATAAACATTGGAAACTGTTGTGGCCTGATGCTGGTTGATAGTCGCCTATAACTCTATAAAGAAGCAGATAGAAGGATAGGAAGGGATGTTATGTTAAAGATTAGCTTGGTTGATGGAAAGAAAAAAATGGTCAGTTATAGGTAAAAATTATGTATTAGGTAAGAGACCAATTAAGTAGAGAGAGAGAGAGAGAGTGAGATTGCAGTGCAAAAGTAAAACTGGAGAGAAAGAAAAAGTGAAATGAACAAAGTGAGCTTCACTTCTACCAAAATAAATGAATAATTAAACAGAGTTTAACAAAGAAATTGCTTGTGAGAATGGTCTGTATTAGACTAACTTGATATGTCCGTTCTGTGTTTGTTCTTCATGGAAGATTGTTTGCTATTTTTGCTATCATGCCTTGTTGAACATAACGCCTCTGGTGAGGTTTTTGTAATCAAATTGTTTTAAAGGGTGGGGTGATTAGCTCCACACCCAAACTCTTTACTCTGAAAAAAGGTTGGTTTTCTGCTTGTGTTTTCCTTCTCTTAGATAACCATGTGTTCCCACACTAATGAGTTTCAGCTAGTCAGTTTGGGAACTCAGATTTTCCTTCTCATAGTCTGGTTGCCAGCCCAAATGGTTGGAGCTCAGCTTTTCCTACTATTTAATCCATAGGTGTGGGGCAGGTGGATGTGCCACTAAATTTGGGAGGACTGACTCCTATGTATCCCCAATTAGAAAAGAATTTTTTTTTTTTGTAGTTTTAGGGAAATGCAGGAATTTGAACCCATTGGTTTACATTGGTTGAACAGCATCATGTGAGTGATTGCTAACAAATATAGATACTTGGAGAAGAGATGCCTGGTGCTTTCTTACAAGATCATTCCAGTTTGATATCAGCAACTCTGGGTTTTTCTTTCACATGGTGAATTTATTAGAGACATGCCAAAATGGAATCCACAAAGTATGGCTTTGAAAACTGAAGTACTAATTAATGTTAATTATAATGTTAATTTTAACTGTTTCCTTATAAGGAAACATTCAACATTTATTCATTGAGCAGCCAGTAGCTTATGGCACAATCACATTGAAACACTGGTTCCTGTATGATCAAAGTTAAGTCACATTGATCTTGGTCAATACTTAGATGAGTGACCATTTGGGAATACCAGGTGCTGTAAGCCTGGATGTGCAGGTGGTTTAATGGATAATGATTTGGAATTGTTAATTGGAGAGCCAAGTTCCAATTCCAGTTGGGTTCATTATATTCACTTATGTGCAAATACCCTTGGCAAAGATATGAATCCACCTCTTCTCCCCCCAGATATGGGTTAATTAGTAGGACATGTATCAGTAAATCATTTTTATCGCCAAAACATTCTTACAATCTAAAAATATTTTTTGGTTTTAAATAACCTGAAAAAGGTTGATAAACTGTAAAATACAAATCAATCAATCAACTTGTATCAATAAAAAACATTATTATCTCAAAAAACAAAGTGCATACAAAATGTTTAGATTTCGGCATTAAATAACCCATAGAAGTTAATATGCTGTTAAACAAAATCAACCAAATGCTACTTGAATTATGCTTTTCTTCACTCCTTAGCCATCAGACTAGGATCAAAGTGTAATATCTGTTCTGTACATCTCTATAGGTAATGATAACATCATCTGTTTCATTATAAGGAAACATTCACTTGTGGAACTCTTTTTTGGCTTCGTGCATTTCGGTCAAGTTTGATCAAAAATATTTAAATGCAATGTCAATTGTTATCCTCTGTCTTCTTAATTCCGGTCCTTTTATTGTCCTTTCTTCTTAATAATGTTTTTTTTTCCCCCTCATATTCTATCACATTCAGTAACACCTTGTGTTCTTGCTTTATTTCCTTGCTTGGAGTGAAATTAAAAACAAAAATTCAATATTCATTGACCAAGAAGCCAGTGTTACTTTTAGTTGAAATTCATAAAATCTTTTTATTAAAATAATTTTTCAGGAAAATATGTTTCTCAAGGCCAGTAACAGTTCTCGTTCTTTCCAGTATTGATGGGAGTTTCCTTCCTAACTTTTTGGTTGAAGTGTTGTGGAACGTCAATATCTTGATTATGTCATTATTTTCACTTTGAGTTACATATGCTATCCATTTTAGTTATTTCTCTTCCAATAAATAAGGTGCTGACTGTGTTTGGAAAATAAAACATTCCTGAAACTCTAGATACATACATAAAACAATCTATGCATTCAGTTAAAAGAAAGAATAAAATCATTCTTGAAAGCTCTTAGACATGCAGAACATTCAAACAATTTGTAAATAATTTATTTCCAGAAAAGAAGAATTATCACAAGAAAAATTAAATAAAAACTTAACTGCAGTACCTAAATGGTCACTTTTTAATGAAACTTTTGTATGTATATATATATATATATATACACGTTTCATTAAATAATATAGACAAGTGTTGTCTATTTATTTTATGTAAAATTTTTTCATATCTTCTGATAAGTTTGATAACATTATCATTAACCGAAAAAAGAAATTCACAATATTTATCCATTATTTTTTAATAAAATCTAAGCTTTCAGCTTACTCACGCCATTATCAAAGATGTAATTACAAACATATCAAACAATATACGAACACGACAGTGATGATAGTCTGTCATTGTTTTGTTTACATAGTGGATCACTAAGCAACGATGAACACGCGCATATAAGACGCTAGAAGCGAAAATCGCACCGCATCTCATGACGTCACACATGACTACACGAGAGTGAATTGTAAAATGAAATAAGGAAAGCCGTTGGTATAAACCAATGGCTTCTGTTACCAATTATAGAAATTATAGACATTTAAGAATATTTGTAGAGATTCCATAGTTGATTTTGTTTAGGTTGGGTTTTAACTGTTTGATGTATAATGCTTCAAGTATTTTTAGTTTTTGTCTATTGTTTTCATGTCGAAGTATAGTTGTGTTTTCGACAAGTATTTTACGGAATTGTGTGTGCGGGCAGGCATGTTGTTTTAAATGCCTAAAAATGTTAGAGTTTTCATTAAAATGTAGTGTCAAGCGTCGTGAAAGTGAGTTTGTGGTGTGACCAACATAAATATATTTTTTTTTTTTTTTTTTGAACAATAAAAAAAATATTAAAAAATTAAAATCTTCAGACACACTGGAACATTAATGTTCTTTCATATTTTTATTATTTGGTTTACATTTGTTGAACTGTATCATGTGAATGATTGTTAACAAATATAGATGCTTGGAGAATAAAAAAATATCTTAACATCTCTAAGGGTAAGTGGGGACCATAAAACAAATTAGATTGCCTTATCCCCTACAATGTCCAACTTCGAGAGTGTCCACTTGTTTGTTTGTTTTATATATATATATATATATATATATATATATATATATATATATATATATATATACCTAATAGGTTTCACCATTTTACTGTTAAATGAGCTTTAGTTTTTTTTTCTGTTAAAAGGTTAGGCACCCAATCATTGTAGTGATTTGTATATGCAAGTGTTTTCAAATGCCTTACAATGTCTTTTTATCTTTTTTTTTTAAGCATTATGCCCCGGGCAAGGCGTGAAGCCACTAGGATGCAGGGGGTTGTAGAAGATTTGGAGCGAGGGCAGATAGGAGTGATAGGTATGTGGAGTTCTGTGTCATGTGACCTGGATTATTTTTAATCATTGTTTTGATTTGATCAACATCATCATTGGCTACAGATTTACAAGAACATAGTCAGTCAGCCAGATCAAAGATTTCCACTTCTGTACCCAGTAAACCCATAGTCTCAGCTATGACACCATCTCTATAAATGACACATATTTTTTTACTTATTTGTACAGTATCTTTCCTTTCAATTAGATCATTGCAAAAGTTTGGGCCCAATTAGAAAATTAAAAACAGAATTTTAAATACACAAAAAACATTCATTAGTGACATCATCATCATTTGACCGCAGTTGGGATCATCGAGCCAATGTGAATGATCATTTCTTTAGCTGTATAGTATGTGCTATGCCAGGGCTACATACAGTTTTGATTTCATAGTTACTTTCTCCTAGACTGGTGATATTCAGTCACCCCACACCCCACGAGGGTGTCATGTGGCACAAGGCCTTTTTAATGTGGGCATTTCAAGCCCGTGGGCTTGGCCAAAAATATGCCCATTGAATCCGTATGAACGGGTTCAGGGCTGGTCTACCTCCCCGAAGGAGACTCCGCCCTTCGGTGTAGCCTCCTTCGGGTTCCTCCCATCCGTAGGAAGAGAGTTTAACCAAACAGTCGCTCAGAAAGTACTGACTCGACTGGCTCTTTCTCCTAGACTGGTTGCCACTCAAGGCTATAGAACCCAGTATATCCTGCTATTTACCCGTAGCTGGAAGGAGAAGAGGAGGATTCATACTTTTCCCAAGGGTATTGTAGAGCTGGCCACTCGTATTCGAGGATACCTGTCTAGTAGGGCAGCTAGCCAATCCCTATTGCAGACGCTCACTCAGGCACATTTGTATTTGCTCACCACTCCCAAATCCCACCAGTGGTTTATACTGCAACTCTGCTGAATAGACCTTCGTTACAGTTTCTAGGAAGGGACGTGTTATCTAGCATGATCAACAATTTGAACAAGGTCAGCATGCTCAAGCCCTCAGCCACAATGACTTGTGACTTCATGCTAGCACAGCTATTGATGGCACCCAAGAGTCCGTCTTCCCAATTTTACACACAAGGCTTGGGTCAACCCATGGTATGGTTTTCAGGCACTTTCCAAAGGTGCCGCATGCTGGGATTGACTCCTCCAGTTCGATAACATCAGCTCTACCTCATATATATATATATATATATATATATGAAGAAATATAGTTTTAAGGTGTGCTACATTAATGGGATAAAGTGCTCAGTATCAGAGATAGAGCGTATGTAAACATAAATGTAAAAGTGAACCTTGCGGCCTGACAATTGCACCTAGCATGAAACAGCCTGTCACCTCTGAGTGTTGACTTCAATGTTCACTTTTATATAATATATATTTAAAGATAGTAAAATCGACCTTGTTAACTGAACGCTCCTCTGTGGCCCAATC
>CAHIKZ030003537.1:2022500-2080000 GCA_903632075.3 Acanthosepion pharaonis
TGTAGCTATACTCATAGTTGATTTTATTTATTTTTGGTCATAATTCTCTTATATAAAGGGCTTCGAGAATTTTAAGTTTTTGCTTATTATTATTTGGATGAAGCACATGCATTTTTGACTAATATCTGTCAAAACTGTGAATGTAGACATGAGCATTCCTTTAAATGTTCTGAGATTGAATTATGTATACATGTGTGTGTGTGTATGTGTGTACTAAAAGGTTTTTACCCAACCCACTTTCTAAAATCAGTTTTTCAATGAGTGTCTATTGGGTCTCCAGTTCACCCTAGAACATGTTGAATTCCTAATCCATCTCTAAAGACACTAGAAGAATGCTTAGCTCCTTATACCATTCCAGAAAGTTCCTGATTCCGCCTGCCATAATCTATGGTTACAAGAGGCAGACCAGACCAGAAATGGAATATTGCTGCCATATCTGAGCTGGACCTAAATAATTTTCTGGAAAGAAAAGTACATCAAATGATGAAAATGCATCTCCCTCACGTCATTTCCACTTTTTAACATAAAAACAGTTAAAACTCATTATCCATACAGGATTTGTTTCGAAAGACATGTGGAAATGCTAGCTTTCAGAATATGCATAAATTTCATTCTTGTGTGAAACACAATTACAAGTTCAGCAAATGGAAAAACACTAAGAACCTTTCTTTCAATTCAATAGATGAACTCCCTTACTCAGTAGAATAATGAATTACTGCTCGAACTGAAGAATTGGATAGTCGAGTTCAAATTCCAGTCGATTTCATTACATTCACTTCTGTGCTAATACCTTTAGGAAAACTATTAATCTAACTCTTCTCTATGGGTAAATAATAGGATAGACTGGGTTCTATAGCCTTGGGTGGCAACCGGTCTAGAAGAAGGAAAACTCTGAATTCAAAATTGTATGTCACCCTGGCAAAATACATTCTATGCAGCTGAAGAAAGGATCATTCGCATTGACTCAACAATCCTAACTATGGTTGACCACATTTGGATTAATCTGTTTTTCCTCCTTGAAATATTGACATATTTATAGATTTGCAAATTTATGCATGAAAGTGTTGTAGTATTTCTGAACAAATTAATATTATTGTTAGGCCACCAGACAGGTTGTTAAAATTAGTAGTCTTCACCTGAGATATTGGTATTTTTCAAAGTTCCATCAGGCTGCTGCTGCTGCTCTTTTATGACACTTGTAGTTTCTTCTGAATCAATATTTCATATCTTTTGCAAGAGGCGAGTCAGTCTTCGACAACAACTTAATTACTTTCTTGTTTTGCTAATAAAAATAAGTTTAGGTTCAGTTCAGATGTTACCAGAGCAAAAATGTTTCTTTTTAAAACTCTTAATGACATTCAGGGTCTTTGTGTGGAATACATATATATATATATATATATATATATATATATATATATATATATATATATATATTTCTCTGTATATCCTTGCTTGAACCAGTTTCTAATGCTCTGGAGTGAGCAGCTTGGGGATAGTAGTCGTAGCGTCACAGTCCTATGGGTAAAAGAGAGACTCGGAGAAGTTCCACCACGGAATTTGTGACGCTATATTGAGCCTAATTTGTTACCTCTTCATCACCAAGAACCGTTGGTACAGTTGGTATGGTGTTTGCCTCCTATTGTAACTGTTCAGGTTTCAATTTTTGGTAGTGGATGCACACTGCTGATGAGTCCCAAATATAGGATGAAACGACCGTCCAGTGCTTTCTGCATTCTGTTGAGGTTTCTTTCAGACTCGAGGAATTACTTAATTATGATTATTCAAATCCTCCTAATTATTTCTCTCTCTCTATATATATATGTATATACATGATTCAATGGGTAAATTGTCAATGCTCATATTTTTAATACCATGCATGCACACCGTTTGACTTTGATTTTGTCTACTACACAGTATAGAGTCAGTTGGCCATTGGGCATGAGAAAAAGAGCCAGAGAATGCATTTCACTACACCAGAAATTTGGAAATGACATGCTATACTCCTTGGCATTTGTGCTGGAAACTCCAATATAAATATTTCAGAATGTTTGGGTGTCAATCCGAGTGCAGTGGAGAGGATTCACAAAGAGTTGGATGAGTCTAATGGTGATTACAAAGGTACAGTAGCTCAGAAAACACACTCTGATCATTCTGAAGAGAAAAGAATTCCCAAATTTGTTGAGAACCTCAGCACCTTGAGAAGCTAGTGAAGCCTGAGGTAAAGAAAGTGGCTGCTGGAAGACCCTATGTCTAGCAAAAAAGGACTCTGCACCATGGAGAACCCAGTCATGGCTGTCAGACAATTTCTGCGACCACATCAACCCTTACATGTGGCCAGTTAACTCTCCATACTGCAAACCCCTTGATTATTATGTGTGAGGCACAATTTAGCAAGAGATAAACAAAACCCCTTGCAACACCAAAGATGAACTAAAGGCAAGGATTATGGCAAAATTCACCAACTTAAAGAAGGAGACCATATGGAAGAGTTGCAGGAGATTCCGAAGTCATCTGGAGGCCATGATTGAAACCAATGCCACTTTTACTGAATAAATTTACTCTTTAGTATTTCAAGAAATAATTTTGTGCAATTTTGGTAAATATATCTGTTAAAATGAGATGTTAGTGTTATTTTCATTTATTTATTTATCCATCACACCCTATATATATATATATATATATATATATATATATATATATATATATATATAGATACACCTAGTGAGCCAGACAAACCTACCCAGGTTTCACCTAAACGAATCGTCAGAGAAAGTAAGGCTGACGAGGCAAAAAGAGAAACGCATATTTATAGGCGATAGCCAAAATCATACCACGTGACCAAAGAACCACAAACACAAACCTAAGTAGGGGGTGGGGGTAAATATTTAGTTGCTTTCATTTTTTATATATATATATATATATATATATATATATATATATATATATATATATATATAAATGAGAAGCAACTTTTCTTTTCTACATGTTTCATTGAATGTGATGGAGAAGGAATATATCTCTCTTTTTAAAGTGTTCCTGGTGATATTCAGGGTTTTTGTGCGGCAATATATGACGGACCATATTTCTTGTATTTTCCTTCTGAAATAACTTTGGATAATTTCAGAGTTTCCGCCTTTTCTTACAAGTATTATTCATAATTTGGAAAAGTTCATCATTAAAATTAATCAGCACAAAATATCTGTCATTAATAACATCTACCTTAAAGAACATTTGCTGCCAAAGTACACAGAATATTTAAGTAAATGTCTGATACCACAGAACTTATAGTTTTAAACCAACAAAACTATATTTTTCCCTTAGAAGGTAACCTTTTTTTCTGCCAATAGCTTATCAGAAGAATTATTGGCCAATAATATAATGTAATGATAATCACTAGAAATAGACATACTAGGAGGAGACCAAGAACAATAATTAAATTTATATTAAAAAGGGGGAGGGGTAAAAGTGGGGGGGGGGGCTAAAAAATTGAGTTTGAAAAGGTAAACATAAACTCATAAACCACCATGAAGAAATAGAATGAATAAATTTCTTCTTCTGTCAAAGACACTTGATACAATTTAATATATACTGCTTCTACGATGTGCAGATGATTAGTCCATCATGCTTTGCCTAAAATAGAAAACCACAAGTCATTGTATTTATACACACACTCTGGATAATCCAAGAGGTGTTGACCTATCGCGGAATCCTTTGCTGTCTGCGTAAGATGTGAATTGCAGGTATTCATACCTTGTCTGATGTGGCCAGGCACATGTTTTGCAACACGCGTTTGAATGCACTGATTAGTCCACCCAATGTAGTCAGCACTGCACTGACATGTAAATTTATAAATTACCAAACTATTTTGTAGATAGAGCAGACAGTCTTTAGCAAAAAAAGAAAAGGCATGGACAGTGCTATAAACAAAACACATGTCCTGACGGTAAGAAAACATGTAACACAGGCAGACACTCTGTTAGCCAGAATCTGGCTGACCCTCCCTCAGCCATAGCAGTTTCAGATACAGTGGGCACAAACTGGGACCAAACATAGGTGAGGACTTAAAACTCTTAACCCTTTGCTCAATTGTCTGTTTAATAACATATTCTGGGTAAAAAAATGATATGAATATTTTCCATTTCACAATCAAGCTTACAAGAAGAACATATTATCAACTCACAATGAACCAAAGTAGAAATTAAATTTAAGTTCTGGTATTTGGGAATAAAAAAATTCCAATTGGTGTATAGTTGAGTAAATGTAAGTTTATGGTAAACACTAGTGATGAAAGAACCATCCTTCCACTCAACAAGCATATCCAAGAAGAGCCAGGCCAAATCACATGGAATTATGTATATATATATATATATATATATATATATATATATATATATATATATATATATATATATAGGTGCAATTTTAATTTGTAATTACATGAATCATTCATACAAAAAAAACAAATATGGAGGTTAATGATTTAAATGGCGAGAATACATCTTCGCAAACAATTTCAATAAGATACACTAACCCCGAACCTGTATATGAATGAAAAACTTGTAAAAAATTAAAAAGACCTTATGCAACTGGAATTTATAAACAGGGATCATATCATTCATATACAGGTTCGGGGTTGGTGTATCTTATTGAAATTGTTTGCGAAGATGTATTCTCGCCATTTAAATCATTAACCTCTATATTTGTTTTTTTGTATGAATGATTCATGTAATTATAAATTAAAATTGCACCTATAATTGAAATCAAAATAACTGATCCAACATGCAACTTTTGGATAATAAGTGTGACATTACTGTAATAATTAAACAATATAGTTCATGTCACATTGATGGAAAACCTCCCAGTAAAAAAGAATTCTCTTATTACTATATTTGTACAAAAACGCGCAACCTTAAAATTTAAAATTCAAACTCAGCATTGTGACCACACGTTCCAAAACAATAACACATTTCTCATAGCATTTTTTCGGATTACATCTCTATTTTCATTGTCCTCTTATTACTGAGAAATAAAAGCAAGAACAAATCTATTTCCATACTTGAGGATGTCTGTAGGAACAGACGAAAGCTTGTTAAAAATTAAAAAGACCTTATGCAACTGGAATTTATAAACAGGGATCATATCATTCATATCTCGCCATTTAAATCATTAGCCTCTATATTTGTTTTTTGCATGAATGATATATATATATATATATATATATATATATATATATATGTGTGTGTGTGTGTTTGTGTGTGTGTGTGCATTATGGATATTTAGGCAGTAATTTTTCATTGATGCATGCTTCATTAAATAATATAGACAAGTTTTGTCTATTTATTTTAAGTAAGTTCCTTTCATATTGTCTGATAAGCTTAATAACATTATCATTGAAAGACAAAAAGGAAATCACCATATTGATACATGTTTAAATCCAATCTAAGCTTTTGGTTTACATAAGCCATTATCAAAGATGACAATTACTTTTCAATATATCAACCAATACACGGACAAACAATAATGATAGTCTGTTTTAGTTGCATGAAAAATTTCAAAGCAACGACTAACTCGTGTATATGAGATGAGGAAGCGAAAATTGTGTCACAGCTTGTGAAGTCACACATGACCACGCGAAAGTGAAAATGAGAAGTATTAAGTATGGGAAGCCGTTGGTATAAACCAATGGCTTCTGTTATCAATTACTAGCAGTAGAGCCTGGTGTTGCCCAGGGATGTAACAGCAAGAGATAGATCAAGTATCGACCATCATAAAGACTGAAAAATAAAATTAACAAAGATTATTGTTTAAGGTTGACGGACACACATGTCTTAATTAGTTTTTATTTTTTGTTTTGTCTTTTTTTTTATGAATTGGTCAAACCCAAACTCAAACAAAAACTTTGTTTTCAATCGTTATGAGTCTACCGATTGAATAGAATTTTATTATAAAAAATTGTCTTATAAATGTAATTTTTAAAGCATTCTGAATGCAAAAATAAAGAAAAAAGTGTGCAAGACAATAAGAAACACTACCTACCAAAAAAAAGTGAAGTTTTGTTGAAATCGGTTGAAAAATGTAGGAAATCCAATCCCATATATAAATGAACACACACACATACACACAAACAACCTGGGTTTTATAATAAGTATAACTCGATATGAGTTGTCCCCCTTTCATTCTTGCGATGACTCTTAATTGTGTTTTCAAATTGATTTTGTGCAAAAACAATTGTGTTTTTCCAATTTTTGGCGCTGTCAGAACCACCACAAGGTAATTTTACATAGTCCTGTGAAGTATTGTTGAAATTGTTTGAAAAATGTAGGAAATCCGATCCAATATATAAACGTACACACACACACACACACAACCTCGGCTTTATAATAAGTATGATAGGCATTTAAGAATATTTGTGAAGATTTCATACTTTATTTTGTTCAGGTTAGGTTTCAACTGTTTTATATATAAAGCTTCAAGAATTTTTAGTTTTTGTTTATTGTTTTCATGTTTAAGTATAGATGTGTTTTCAACAAGGATTTTCTGGAATTGTGTATGTGGCCATGCATGTTGTTTTAATTTTTATATATGTAAAAATTTCTCAGAATTAACCTGCAGAAAAAGACATGTATAAAGGAAAAAAAGGCAATAGGAAAACTGTAGTTTTAGCCTCCACATTTTGTTCAATGTGGACTTTTTTAAGTCAGAAAAGGAAATGAATTAATTGAAATTTATTTTTTCCCAATATCGCCTTTCCTAACAGAATCACTTCTCTCCCAAGCCAACATACACAACAAATATATCAAGAAATCAAAAAAAAATGCTTCAATCCGACAACGCAACAATACAAACAATATTTCTACATGTGAAAATATTCCCCTCAAACATAAAGTAATTGACGTAATTTTTTCGTTAACCATATGAATATACAACAGCGTTTCTAAATTCTTCTAGTTGTAAACGACATTTTGTTTGTTGTTTATAGATACTTTGTTTCAATAAATTCATTTTGTTTTCTACCTTGAAAAATGTGGAGGCTAAAACTACAGTTTTCCTATTGTCTTTTTTCCTTTATACATATGTGTGTGTATATGTGTATTTGTATTTAAATTATATTAATGTTTGTATATGGATGTATATATAAGTGTATATAGTTTTAATTCCATGAATAAATGGACTGCTCCACTATCTTTACAGTACAGTATAAATATCAATATTTAGATTTTATAACTGCTAGTTTTCAATCAACACCAGATGATTGCATCGTGTATAAAACTCAGAGTTGTGAGGGGAAAATGTCTATTTATTATTAGTATAAATTTTATCTGTTTATACATCAAGCAATTTTTTATTAACACTAGCACTCTATGTGTGATAATATATATATATATATATATATATATATATATATATATATATATATATAAAAATTTCCAAGAGCATAGAATCCAAGTAGAGCTCAATGTCCAGGACAGACCAAGAATATAATATAAAAGGCTCAAGCACTAATATTCCATGGTTATAATTTATTACATTGGAATCGTAATCATGATCCAATTCATCAGACCTACAAATTCAAAAAGAAATCAGAAAAAATAACTCCGGGTATTTTGTGCTGGAAAACAAATTTTCTTTATTAAGTCTCTTGAATACTCAAGCCAGTAGATGCAAATTTACATTGTTTTTTTTGTTTTTTTTATTTCCAAATTGAATTTGAAAAATTGTGATCATTTTTTGTTTTCTGTTCAGTGTTAATATTGTTCTTGCTGGCTATATTTATTCAAATTAAGATTTACATTCTTTGTTTTCTAAGGAAATAATGAATTTTATATACAATTCAACATTATTATCTCAAACATTACATCAGGTCATTCCATAAGTTCTGTCTGAATTTTAACTTTTTGTTAAAATGAATGAAATTTAAAGAGTATTTTATAATGTCTAATGGAGCTGAACATTATTTTTTTTGCATTTAAACTGATCAAATTTTATTTCAGAGAACAATAAAATTAAATTTTGTTTGATTAAAACCCTGCTAACATGGAAGTACCCAAGAATCATTTGAGGCACATAATGCTTTATGAGTTCAAGAAAGGAAACTCAGCAGCCAAAGCGGCCAGAAATATTCACTCAGTTTATGAAGAGGAATGTGTGAATGAAAGAACTTGCAGAAGATGGTTTGCAAAATTCAGAGGTGGAGATTTCACCCTTGAAGATGAAGATCGAACCAGACGTCCAGTTGAGTTTGATGAAAAGCTTCTTGAAGCAGCCCTTGAAGAAAATCCTGCTTTATCAGTTGAGGAATTGGCAGTGGTTCTCAGTTCAAACCATACAACTGTTCATCGTCATCTCCAACAACTTGGAAAAGTTCCTAAACTTGGAAAATGGGTACCTCATGAATTGTCTGAAAACCTCAAATCCCGAGTTGACATCTGCTCTTCTCTCCATTCTCGCCAACTTGTTTCACCTTTTTTGGATAGACTTGTGACTGGCGATGAAAAATGAATCTTTTATCAAAATGTTAAGCGTCATAGACAGTGGCTTGGTAAAAGGGAAGGACCCCAGCCACAGCTGAGAAGAGAAGAGAACTTCATGGGCAAAAAGTTCTTCTTTCAATCTGGTGGGATCGCCAAGGAATAATCCACTTTGAATTCTTGCCACCTAATGCAACAATTAATGCTCAAATATACTGTCAGCAATTAGAGCATTTGAACCAAGCTTTGAGGAAAAAAAGACCTGCTCTTGTGAATCGAAAAAGAGGTGATGTTTCATCAGGACAATGTGCGACCCCACAAGAATCATGTCACAAAAGATCGAAGAACTTGGTTGGGAGAAAATTCCTCATCCACCTTATTCTCCCAATCTTGCTCCTTCAGACTACCATTTGTTTCGTAGCTTTCAGAATCATTTGGAAGAAACAGCTTTTGTAACACAGGAAGAGGTTAAAACTGACATTTGTGAGTTCTTCGAATCAAAGCCAAAAGAATTTTACAGTAATGGAATTAGTAAGCTTGTTAATAGATGGAAGGAAGTCATAGATAATCAGGGAAAATACATTGTTGATTGAATCTGTAATTAAATGTAACATTTGGTCACTTGTTTTCTTTATTCAAAATTCGAACAGAACTTATGGGATGACCTGATATTTACCAGATATATGTATCAGCCATCTTGGTTTTTTAAACAATGCAAATTTATATATATTGGCCTGTGTATTTGAGAGTTTTAATAAATAATATGTATCTTTTGGAAGGGTTCAAACCTCCATCCCTGCTTATGGGGGAAACCCCTATCAGGCCCAGTGTGATTTAGACTGTTCAACCATGGAAAATTTCCACAGCTCAGCAAGATTCAGTTACCATTTTAAGAAATGCAGATCTTTTTTGGATCCTTCAAAGCCCATATCTACTCTCTTTAATTTTATATCTGAAACATAAACAAAGTAATTTCTAAGGAATTAATAGATTTTATCTATAATCCAAAATTATTACTTTACTGCTCAGTCATGGAAAGCTTCCACTGCCCAGCAAGATTCAGTTACCCTTTTAAGAAATGCATTTCTCTCTTTTCGATCCTTCGAAGCTCATATCTGCTGACTCTATTTTCACATGCACAATGTAAGTAAAAGTAATTTCTAAGGAATTAATAGATTTTATCTATAATCCAAAATTATTACTTTACTGCTCAGTCATGGAAAGCTTCCACTGCCCAGCAAGATTCAGTTACCCTTTAAGAAATGCATTTCTCTCTTTTCGATCCTTCAAGCTCATATCTGCTGACTCTATTTTTCACATGCACAATGTAAGTAAAGTAATTTCTAAGGAATTAATAGATTTTATCTATAATCCAAAATTATTACTTTACTGCTCAGTCATGGAAAGCTTCCACTGCCCAGCAAGATTCAGTTACCCTTTTAAGAAATGCATTTCTCTCTTTTCGATCCTTCGAAGCTCATATCTGCTGACTCTATTTTCACATGCACAATGTAAGTAAAGTAATTTCTAAGGAATTAATAGATTTTATCTATAATCCAAAATTATTACTTTACTGCTCAGTCATGGAAAACTTCCACTGCCCAGCAAGATTCAGTTACCCTTTTTAAGAAATGCATTTCTCTCTTTTCGATCCTTCGAAGCTCATATCTGCTGACTCTATTTTCACATGCACAATGTAAGTAAAGTAATTTCTAAGGAATTAATAGATTTTATCTATAATCCAAAATTATTACTTTTACTGCTCAGTCATGGAAACTTTCACTGCCCAGCAAGATTCAGTTACCCTTTTAAGAAATGCATTTTCTCTTTTCGATCCTTCGAAGCTCATATCTGCTGACTCTATTTTCACATGCACAATGTAAGTAAAGTAATTTCTAAGGAATTAATAGATTTTATCTATAATCCAAAATTATTACTTTACTGCTCAGTCATGGAAAGCTTCCACTGCCCAGCAAGATTCAGTTACCCTTTTAAGAAATGCATTTCTCTCTTTTCGATCCTTCGAAGCTCATATCTGCTGACTCTATTTTCACATGCACAATGTAAGTAAAGTAATTTCTAAGGAATTAATAGATTTTATCTATAATCCAAAATTATTACTTTACTGCTCAGTCATGGAAACTTCCACTGCCCAGCAAGATTCAGTTACCCTTTTAAGAAATGCATTTCTCTCTTTTCGATCCTTCAAGCTCATATCTGCTGACTCTATTTTCACATGCACAATGTAAGTAAAAAGTAATTTCTAAGGAATTAATAGATTTTATCTATAATCCAAAATTATTACTTTACTGCTCAGTCATGGAAAGCTTCACTGCCCAGCAAGATTCAGTTACCCCTTTAAGAAATGCATTTCTCTCTTTTTCGATCCTTGAAGCTCATATCTGCTGACTCTATTTTCACATGCACAATGTAAGTAAAAAGTAATTTCTAAGGAATTAATAGATTTTATCTATAATCCAAAATTATTACTTTACTGCTCAGTCATGGAAACTTTCACTGCCCAGCAAGATTCAGTTACCCTTTTAAGAAATGCATTTTCTCTTTTCGATCCTTCAAGCTCATATCTGCTGACTCTATTTTCACATGCACAATGTAAGTAAAGTAATTTCTAAGGAATTAATGGATTTTATTTATAATCCAACATTATCTCATATTACCTTAAATGTTTTATCTCATGGTTACACATGCTTGGGTAGACAGCCATAGTTTTTAAACTGTATATCTATGACTGCCAGCTTGTGTGTTCAATAATATTTAAAAAATCCTTTTGTTTCAAATGAGATTTTCCTGTTTCTTAATGGTTTGCTTAGCTTTCGGAAGGCATCTTTCGCTATGCACTTCTAGATTTATATGTCATATTTTCCGTCCTCTGTTAAAACAATTCGTAGATATTTAAATTTTTGTACTCGCTTAATTTTGATATCGGCAATACATAATTTACATCTTGGGCTCTTCTTTCTGTTGACAGCCGTAAATTCTGTCTTCTTACAATTAATGCTTAGTCCTTTCTTCTCGCTTTTCTTTACTACCATCTGCAGGAGTTTGTATAGTTTCCTTACTTTGTTATCAACACTGTGTCATCTACATGTCTTATCAAGACTGTATCATCTGCATATCTTGTGTTGTTAAGGTTGTGTCCACCAATAATGAATCCGGGCAGAAAGGACTCCTAATTCTCTTGGGATTGCTCACTGTAAAGCTGGAATAAGTCTGGTGAAAAAAACACATCTTTCTATTTTTGTGTATTTATTGAATTCATTTTCTGTCCATATACAGGTGGTTGTTCTGGATTCTTCTAATAAAATAAATGAAATCTACCTAACAGTATTTATATTATTTGGACTATTGTCCTCATCTTTGTTGCCATATTTATTACAATGTTTCAGCCATTGTATGCTCCAGCCTTCTTCAGGTGGTTGGAATGTCGAACTGAACCCTTTATTTTGCTCACTAGGGTAAACTGTTTTATTTCCACATGCCATGTTTATCATCAAGGACACAAACGAAATGAGATTTGATTTTTTGAAAGACAAAAAGTCACAAGGGATGAGATTTAGTGAATATGGTGGTTGTTATACTGAAGAAATGATGGGCTTGCTGAAAAACTTCTATACAAGCTGTGCTGAAGGATGGGCAGATGTATTGTTATGGTGCAGCTGCCACTCACCAAATGCATGCAATTATGTCCTTTTCTGATGAACAGTCTCCTGCAAACACCACAACATGGTAGTACTCCTTGTTTACTGTCTAACCAGGTGGATGATACTCATCTTTAGTCCCAGAGAGGTTAGAGTCTTCCACTATGAAGACAGCCCTGGTTTTGGGATCATAGCCATAGGCCCATGATTTGTCCCCTCATGACTGTTTTTAAAACGTTTTTGTCACCCTTGACACAATCAAGGAGATCCTGTGCAGCTGAAACCCAATTTTGTTTTTGGTCAGCTGAGATCAGTTTTGACACAAACTTGCCAGACACACATCTCATACCAAAATCATCAATGAGAATAGAATGAACTGAACCATGACACATCCTTCGACAACTCACGCCCAGTGATTTGACAGTCTTTCTGAACAGCTGCATTCATGTCTGTGATGTTTCATCAGTTCTACTGGTTGTAAGTCTGCTGGAATGTGTGTCACTGTCGACATTCTGTCTGCCATCTTTGAAAATATTTGGACCACTCGTACGATTTTGTCTGACTCATACCCTCCTCTCCATACACATTCTACAACTTTGTGTAAGTCTCTGCACAGGCATCACCAAACTTTTGGTAAAATCTGATGTGGATTCTCTACTTAGTTTTCTCTGCCATCATCTCTGATGGACCCTTTGTGATGCGATGAGATGACCACACTCTACACACTTTCTTTTCAAGCACAGCTATAAACAACAGAAGTGAGAGAGGAATTTCAAGGGTGGGCTGAAAAGTTCATAGACTGACTATGAACAAGTGATGCAAGAGCTTTGAAATCTTGTATGCATTAATTCCAACTATTCTTATTAGTAGCTGCATTTTTTATCCCATATAAACTGACACCTGACTGTTCAAAGAAGACTTCCCATATAATTAGTGGTGACTTCTCTTGAAAATGGACAAAATTTGGCATCAAGGTGTTATCAGATACCTGCAGAAAAAAGTTTGGTATGGTTTATTTTTTTTAATGGCATATCAACACCTCAATGGGTTATTTAATGCCAACAATATTTTTAGGATAGATTCATATGAATAGAATATGTATTCTTTGGTTTAGATTGGTTTGGTTTATTTTGTTTTATGGTATATCAACCTCAATGTGTTATTTAATGCTGACAACATTTTTAGGATAGATTCATATGAACAGAATATGTATTCTTTGGTTTAAATTGGTTTGGTTTATTTTGTTTTACAGCATATCAACCTCAATGGGTTATTTAATGCCGACAAAAATTTTTATTGCTTGTAATATTTTGTTTTGTCAAAAATCTGTTTCTGGTAATATTTTTCCTTCAAAATTGTATTGCTGGTAATAATTTTTTTAAAAAAAGTATTGCTGGTAATAGTTAACTATTTGCCCATAGCTGGGACCCTAACAGGTGCTACCACCCCAGGTTAGGGTGGACCTGGGAACATCAGCGATTAAGAGGTGGTTTCACACTCCTCAAAACCTCCTGATCAGAGGCCTTGATGCTGGACGTGGATGTAGTTTAACGTCTTACCCAGGACGAGCAGAAAAAAGGGTTTAGCCCTCAAAGACATTCATGCTGACATGGTTGCTATATTCAGGGATGGTACTCCAGCTTTATCAACAGTGCAAAAGTGCGCAGCTGAATTTAGAAGGGGAAAGGAGAGTCTTGAAGATGACCTAAAATCGGGACATCCTGCAACTGTTCATCACATGGTGATGGATGACAGGCAGCCAACTACAAATCAAATAGCCACTGCTATCAGAATATCCCAAGAAAGAGTTAAGAATATTTTATACAATGAACTTGGCGTGACAAAGGCTTGTGCTCACTGGATGCCACATCTTCTAAAATCTGATCAAAAATGCACAGGGTGACAACATTATAGGAAAATCTGACATTGTTTGCGTCAGATTCAACTGGTTTCCTTGAATATTTCAAAAATTATCCTCACTTTCACCATAAAATATCTATGGGTTTGTCACACTGCCTTCTGTTCAAGCATGCATATAGTTGGTACTATTATGGTCATGTTATCAAAGTTTGAGCTTGATCACACCAGTTATCTTGCTGCTGTTACAATGTGAACATAACCGCTCTACTAGAAGTGTGCAACAAAGAGCAGGGATCTGAATCTGCAAAGAACAAGCTACTTCACTGATGATAACTTATTGGTTTGCTATTACCATCTCTCAAGCTTGCTGAATCTTCTCATCAGTGATGGAGGTTGACAGGCATCTTAGTTTGGGAGTCAGGTTTGGCCAGAGACTTCTAAAGTTCTTCATCCACTTCAACATATGGTGGTGCACTGCCACTGTATTGTGTTAAAATACTCCAATGAATTTCAGGCCCATGACACACCTTCCAACCAGAGAAATCTGGTCACTGCTCTTTATTCCACTTTGGTGCACACTTATAGGGAAGTGGCCATGTTTACACTGTAACAGCAGCAAGAAAATTAGCTCACATGACTACATTTGTACCAGCTATAATCATGCATGAGCAAAAGCAGCAACAACAAAATAAATAGTACATATAACTCAAAGGGAATATAATCATATCATCATTAACTTTCCATATTGATTTAAACAGAAGGCTAGGAAGGAAACTCCTATCAGTACTAGAAAGAGTATTAACAGTGAACTTAAGAAGGCTATTTCCCCGAAGAACTGTTTCAAGAGACAGATATAAATTTCAACCAACAATAATGCTGTTTGGTTAATCAATGCTGAATGTTCCTGTATGAAAACGGCCAATCTTAACCTTACCACTTAGAAGACAAAATGATAACTGAAATTGCTTTATTATCCCTAGAAGATTATTTTAAGTATGTATTGAAAAAAAAATTGCACCTTTCTTGACAATGCTTTCAATGAACAATGAAAGTGACCCGAGGTAATTAATGAACACTGAAGTTGTGGCCAGGTAATTAATAAACACTCTCGGTGTATCCAGGTAATTAATGAACACTGTAGGAGTGTACAGATAATTAATGAACAGTGAAGGTGTGTCTAGGTAATTAATGAACATTAAATGTGTCCCCAGGTAATTAATGAACATTGAGTGTATGTCCAAGTAATTAATGAAGATTGAAGATGTGTACAGGTAATTAGTAAACATTGAAGGTGTTTCCAGTTAATGAACATTGAAGGTATGTCCAGCTAATTAATGAACATTGAAGGTGCATACAGGTAATTAATGAACATTGAAGGTGTGTCATGATTATTAATGAACATTGTTATTCAGACTAGTTTTGAAATGGTACAATCCATGATCAGGCCAATAGTAAGCAGTTGGTAAAATTATTAGGAAAAATGAAAAAAATGGCTGACTATTGACTACTGACTGTTGAGATTTATAATTCAATCTTCTTAGGCCTTTTCTAAGCACATGCAACATTTCTCTCGTGCTGGAGTATGGAATGAACACTTGCATATGAACAGCACGTTAGTGTGCCGCTTACAGTCATTTCATGTTGAAACACCAGTTCTCGTCCAATAACCGAAAGTTAATCAATATTGAGCCTGGGTGACTTCCCTGGGAATATCAGATGCTGTAAACTTGGATGTGGAGGTAGTGTAATAGATAACAGTTCAGAATGAGAAATATATGTATAAACATTTTTTTAAATTTTTAAATATCCAAAATTTTATAAAAGTTCTACTGACAAGGTCAGTCTAGTCAACTTTTTTATATCTTTCCAATTTCCAAATGAGGTGTTGTATATCAGGATTGAAGTTCTGAATACATCGTCCAAAGTTAATTTTTTCTTCTTATATTAAAGTACTTTTGGCTATCACAGTTATTGTCAAGAATTGGGTGTTATCAGTATGCAGTTTTACATTACAAAATATATGCAAATATTTATTTTCATTTTTAATATTTTCTTCTTAATACTTTTCATTGCCATATAGGAGGATTGATTTACATAGCATATCAATACCCTTTTCTTTGTTTCTAATGATATTTTCCTCTTTCTTAATACTTTGTTTAGCTTTCATTGCCATATAGAAGGATTAATATTACATAGCAGTTCAATACCCTTTTCTTTGTTTTTAAAGATATTTTCCGCTTTCTTAATACTTTGTTTAGCTTCCATTGTCATATAGGAGGATTAATATTACATAGCAGTTCAATACACTTTTCTTTGTTTTTAAAGATATTTTCCTTTTTCTTAATACTTTGTTTAGTTTTTGAAAAGTCACTTTCTCTATTCCAATGCATCTATGGATTTCAATTCCATATTTTCTGTAGTCTCAATTGATACAGTCAAAATTTGCTGAAAGATGCCCATATTTTCGTCAACATTTATAATATGTAAACTAGGTAACAGAGACCCATCTTATGAAACTGTTCTTTTTTTTTTTTTCACCTTTTGTGTTTTCAGCTTCCTCACTTATTTGTTTCTATTGCCTTTTTTTTTTCCCCCAACCCTTTGTAAGAAACAATTTCCGAACTTGGCTTTAAGAATATATACTTTAGTTTCTTTTGTTTCAGTGTTGAAAAGTCTTCAGAATTCAATTAGATATGACAGTTATACAGAACAGTTAATATAAGCAGGGGCTTTATTTCAGGCAAACCAGGTGTGCAACAAAAATTAAATAAAAACACCGACATTGTCATAATTAAAAGCTTTTTTTTTGTCAGTTTTGTTGAGATGTTCTTTTGAAGCTAACTACATTCTTCAACAAATGCTATACAAACACACACACACACACACACACACACATATATGTATATATAGATGTAACTTCTCAACAAGGCATCTAAACACATGTATACATGCACACACACACACATATATATATATATATATATACTTCTTAACAACATGCACATACATATGTATACGTACATATACACACATATACATACAACTTTTTAATGAGGCACACATTCACACACACATATATACAACTTCTTAACAAGACTCATTCACATATATACACACATATATATAGTTCTTCTTAACAAGATGCACATACATATGTATGCATACATATACAAACATATACATACAACTTTTTAATGAGGCACACATTCACACACACATAAAATACAACTTTTTAACAAGGCACATGCACACACACATGTATACATGCAGACACATGCACACATATATATGCAGACACATGCACACACACACATATATATATATGCAGACACATGCACACGCCCACACACACATATATATATATATATATATATATATATATACTTCTTCTTAACAAGATGCACATACATATACACACATATACATCCAACATTTTAATGAGACATGCACACATATGTGCAACTTCTTAAAAAGGCACACACACACATATATACATAAAACTTCTTAAAAAGGCACGTACAAATACATTTATTTTTTAATTATTTTGTCCCAAACAAAGCAACAAGCCTATTAAGATGCAGGGGGGTTACAGGGAATGAAAAGAGGCTGAAAAGACTTTAGTGAGGCAAAGTAAGGAGAAAAGGAACAGGATTTAAGAGGAGAGAAGATGGCGACTGACATTGCATTTAGGTTTTTGAAGCTGGTTGGTGGCAGGGAAGCAAGAAATTGGGAGCGAGTTCTTCAGGCAAGAAGTGCGAGAAAAGAAACTATCAGAATAGAAATAATGGTTGCATCTAGCATGTTTAACAGTAATATATATATATATGAAATGGGGTGCTGAAAATTCCTTCATCTGACCCACTTCACAAAATGTGGCCAAACATCAGTATTTTTTAAAGATTAAGAGATTTTCAGCTCTTCCTCATGTACACACACATACACACACACACACGGGTTGTATACTAATATTCCTTCGTTTTTATTATTATTTCATTTAGATTCCTCGACTAGTTTCGGCCAACATGGCCATCATCAGGAGAAAAATAATTTTCTGCTTGCTGGTAGCAGTGAACTACAGAAATGAATCAGAATCAGAAATGAAATATATATATATTATAAATTAACTGATTTAAAAATATGGTTTCATTGCTACACAGGAATTACCATGTTTCAAAAACAGAAGCCAAAAACTTACTTACTTTATTTAATTACATTAAAATAAAAGCATTAGTTCTGTTTCATCTTCAAGCAAATTTTATATATTAAGTAGAGCTCAGTGTATGTGCGTGCTGAAAAGTTTTTAGCCCAACCCACTTTCTAAAATCAGTTTTTCAATGAGTGTCTGTTGGGTCTCCAGTTCACCCCAGAACACAAGTTGAATTTCTGATCCATCTCTAAAGACACTAGAAGAATGCTTAGCTCCTTATACCATTCCAGAAAGTTCCTGATTCTACCTGCCATAATCTCTGTTTACAAGTCAGACGAGACCAGAAATGGAATATTGCTGCCATATCTGGGCTAAACCTGACGAATTGTCTCTTTCCAGTCTCAACAGTGTTCAAAAGAATCTATGTGGCCTTGTGGGTGATAAATTACTTTTCACCCTACAACCTCTTACCCACAAACGCAACATCAGATGCCTATGACTACTCTATCGCTGTTTTCACAGAAAATGTTCTGACAAGTTACATTGTCTAGTTGCACCATTTTAGACCTTTACAGATAAAACCCACCATGCTATATACACAGGAGAAAAAAACATCCTCATTGCTTTTATATTCCATTAATAAAAAAGTTTCATCCAAATACCTCCTTTCCAAGAGCTTTACATTGAGAGGATGCTTCCCAACCACTACATTTTAACATTTTCAAGCCTATAACCAACTGTTATCTATCAAACATACCATCATAATCTACAATTCTGTTATCCATAAAACAACTCTATTCAGCAACCCTCTACCTTAAGTGACTCTTGGGTCTTTTATTCAGTGAAAAATAGTAACAAAAAAAAAACAAACTGTGTACCAGTGTGTAGGTAGATATATGTATTTATAAATTAAATTATTCTTGGTTCCTATCAAGATTTATAATGTGTGTACACATTGCTGCAACTGCCTGAAAAGTAAAAGTTGTGGGAGAGTGGTTTGCCTGAAGTATCCCTTATTCATTCTTTTCTGAAGAAATCATTTTTGTAGTTGAGCATTTTTAGACCTTCCTCAAGGCACAACAATTGTTACAATAAAAAAAAATATTGATTATTTTTATCATTTTAGAAGTGGGGGTCCTGTTCATAATATCAGTACAGTGTAAAACTGAGCCCTAACTTTTTAAAGAGTTATCTCTACGTTTTTTATGAATATCTAGTTTGAAACTGTGCTTATGAATTATCTGCATACAAAAACAAACATTATTTTTTTAAATAAAGAGCAAATGGATACATATTTTAAACAAGCAATTCTAGTGAAATTTTAACATATATATATATATATATATATATATATATATATATACTGTATTTGATGGTGTATAAGACACACCAATTTCAGCAGGGCAAATCAAGAAAAATTAGTAATTAGTAAAATTAGTAAACCTACATATGGCATAAAATAAGATGCAGGGGAATTTTAGAAGGTTTTTTTAGTAAAAAAAGTGCGTCTTATATGCTGTCAAATACAGTATATACTATATTTTTTTGAATATAAGATTCACTGGTATATAAGATACAACCTTATTTTGAAGACAAAGTTGTGGGCAAAAAGCTACAATTTTATTTTAAAAAATACTTATTAAACAAAGATTTGATCTGACACTTTAAAATAAGTTAAAGAGCTCAAAACAAAGTAAATGAGATAAAAATACTGTAAAAAAAAGATTTAGTTCAGTTCAAAACCTACAAATTCTTCCTTGCTTTCATGATCATTTGGAGAAGAATCAGGAATTTTATCATTGGCTAATATTACAATCAAAGAAAATGTCTTTATCGGCCCAATCCTTTGCATTAGTGATACTGTTTTCGTTTTTTGTTTTTTAACTAAATTAATCATTATATCAGTTTCCAAAAACTTTTTAGCAAAATGCATTTCTTATAAAACATCTATCTACATACCATTGGTGTATTGAAAGCATATAGATTTTGACATCAAATTTTGAGGTCTTGTACACCTAAAAATATGGGATATTTATGTATCTGTTCTTTAATAACAAGAAATGTTTTTATAAAAACCTTAAAAAAAATCTATTTTGCCAGACAAGTAATTGCTATTGCTTGCCTAACATATTTTCTTAAAGGTAAACATATACAAATGTTTTATTCAATTTGTTCAATTTTACACTGTATCAATATTATAAACATGACACCCCCCCAATTTTAAAATAACAAAAAAAATCAATATTTTTTTATTCAGACAAATGTCACACCTTGAGTAACAAAATTTATTCTCCTCTGGACCAGTCTATCTAAGTAGTGCCAGCATAGCATTGATGAAAAATTTTATCTAGATGTTTACTAATGGAAATGGGTGTGGGGACTGTTAATTGATTGATTTGTTTTTTACAGTTTATCAACCCTTTGGCTTTAAAGCCAAAAAATATTTTGGATTGTAAAAAGTAATTCTTTTTTTTTTTGTGAGGGAATATTGAATTAAAATTTTTTGAGAATATCAATAAATTTTCCAAATACAAGTTTTACTATTTAACCTATAGCTGGGAGGAAGATGTGGTATCATAGCTTTCCCAAATACATTAACATTTTGTGTGTTATATAAAGTCAATAGCTTAGATTGTAAAAGTAATTCTTTTTTTTTTTGTCAGGGAATATTGCTTTAAAAATTTTTTGAGAATGTCAATCATTTTTCCAGATTCATTTATTTAATCTATAGCTGGGGGAAAGATATGGATTTGTACCTTTCCCAAGTGTATTTGTGTGTAAGTGAATGTAACAATCCTGATTGAAATTTTGATTTCTCATTTTGATCCACTATCCATTACATAGTCTACACATCCAGGATTGCAGGGAAAAGTGGGTTCATGCTTTTCTCATGGGCATGAAAATAGTGCAGCTAGAGTTTGTCAAATAACCAGGTTGAGAATGTCATTTTATGCATGAATATCATTTTACGTGTCTTCTCTCTCCTGTGAGTGAAAGGAAGTGAAAGATTAAGGGGAGAGAAAAAGAGAAAGAATGTGAAAGAAAGAGAGGAAGTGAAAAGAGAGAAAGATGTATGAATAATGAAAGGGACAAATAGAAAGAGAGAGAGTAATATAAATAGAGAGAGAGTAAGTGGTGAGAAGAAAAGAAAGAGAGAGGAAGAAGAAATGAAGAAAGAGAAAAATAGAAAGAGTTGAAGAAGATAGAAGAATTAGAAGAGAGAGAGAAAAGAAAAGGAAGAAGAATAGTGAATGGGAGTAGTTGGAGGAGGAGAAGCTAGAAGAAACAGAACAGTGAGAGAAAAAGAGAGGGAGAAGAGGGTAAAAGAAGAGAGAGAAAGAGAAATAAGGGGCAGGAGCGAATGAGAAAGGTGAGTAAAGAGAGAGTTAAAATGATATAAAAAGAAGGAGGAGGAGGAGGAGGAGAGAAATAGAAAATGAGAAAGACAGAGTGAAAGAAAAGAGATAAAGAGATGGCTGATTGTTTTCTAACTTGTGTTAATTTATATTATTCATAGGACCTGTCGACCTTTTTTGTGTGGGACATTTTATATGTTGCTTTCTTGTTCGCTAAATACTTACTTTACTTTGATGTTTTGCACCTATGTTTTTTCTACCTGAGACAAGAAACTTTTTGGCTTTTTCCCAAGGCTATTAACGTTTTCACATTTTCATGTCCACATTGTAATCATTATAGAGAAAAAAAATTCTAAATAAAATATTTTTCAGTTAATATATAGATCTTCATTTAACTCCTCTCCTCCTTTTTTATTTTTTAATTTACCAATAGTTCACCCAATACAAGACCCAAGAGCCACTCAAGCTAGATTACTGAGTAGGATTGTAAGGAAGGGAGAAGTAAGAGAGCATTATAAGAATGAGTAGGATACATATCGGTTGATATCTTTGACTTAAAGAGATCAAGATTGTAGTTTTTGGGGAAGCATTCCCCTGGGAGTTTGTTTCTGTTATGGTCCAGGTTAGGACCAAGGAAGAACAACACGAACACAAGAGCAGAAATAATGAAGGTATATTACAGGAAATAATAATACAAGATGTGGAAGGTGTTAGTATGACTGTCAGTCTGGTTTGGAGTGAACCACTATTGGCTCAACTCGATTTGACCCTCTCTCTTGTGAGGCATAGTATACATAGTGTTAGGAAGAGTTCATTCTGTAGTTATATCTAAGGACCCATGACAGTTTCATAGAGTAACAATTCTGGAGAAGAAGCTGTCTGAGTGGAATTTACTTTTTATCAAAGGAGATGTGGATGATTTGGCACTTTAAACTTGGTATGCAAGGTCAGAGTGAGGTGCGCTAAAGAATGTAGGTTATTCAAACATTTGCTTTAGTAACAGTGGTAGAGTAGTGTAAGGCTGGCAATGGTTCATCTCTTAGATAAAAGTGGAAAATATTTCATCACTGAAATAGTCACAGAAGCACTTTTGAACTCTGTCAAGGATGGACTGTGAAGACTAGGTGACACCAGCCCAGATATAGCAGTAATACTCCATTTTCAATCTGACTCTTGAAAGATAGAGCATTGAAATAGGTATTTTCTGGAGCAAGACAATGATGTAACAATACTTCCAGCATCTTTTGTGATGAATATATGCATTCTACCTGAGATTGGGAGTGTGCTTTAGCTCTAGTAGGCATTCAAAGCAAGGAGTGATTATACTTTGAAGGTATGACCACTCATCAGGATTGGTACAGGTTTACAGTCTGCTTCATCCTGGCATAAGTTTATATTAACAACCTATTTTTTTTTTTATAACTTATGTAATCTACAATTAAAAACCATAATTTTAGATATTGAATGTTTCACTGAAATATGATGAAAATTTTCCACGGTTTTGTTTGGAATCAAGACTATTACGAACGTCCAGGAAAATATTCTCATTAAATTAAAATAAAGACGGCATGAGATTAAACGACTGTTTCTCAACTTAGGGTTCTCTAAGAAGTCTGTCGGGGGTTTACAAGAAATGGTGATAAATAGGTGTTATAGTACCTATTCTATTGTAATGGACTCTCCCACAGATAATAAGCAGTAGTAGCAGTGGCCCGGGGGGGTCAGTGGTGTTGAGTGCGTCAGACGATATCGAACATTGAAGTACCAACCATCACAACTAGATTGGTGTGTCAACTCTTATTTTCAAGTTCCTAACGTTTTGTACGTTGAACCTAATTTAGGACGACTTATTGAAATACAAGCCTCCACTGTGAAAACTACTACACAACATTCTGGCGAATGAGGATTCGAAACTCACACAGGAGAGGAAAAGGTTCCTAACGCCTGACTACAACAATAGGTTAATTCATTTCTGAGTAAATTTTGTCACTTCCTGGCAAGTTGAGGTTCGCCTTAAACAAATTCATGTCAGTGGTGAAGAGATTGAGACCTATCTGCCAATCTAGTACTGTGCTCAAATTCATAAAGTCTAGGTGCCATAGAAGAAAGTTCATCAGAACAATTACCATGAAAGTATTTATAGAAAAGGTACAAGGAAGCTATGTTCCAGCATTGGGAAAGTGACTGATGCCAAGATGCCAGTTCAGGACCAATAACATTGCAGATTATACTCTGTATTTTATCAAGAATCTTTAAGTATATAACAGGAGCACAGGACCAGATATGGCAGTAATATTCAAAGCAAGGATAAATTGCAGACTTATTAATATGCAATTGTCTAGCACAACTCAGCAAACCAAATTTTCTAGTAACAAACCAAATAATTGGTTCAATATAATCATTCCACTTCATATCAGCAAAAAAATGTTAGCCAGAGAAGCTGCAAGGAGTGACACTTCTCATTGCACTCTCTCAGGCTAACATATAAAATTAATAAAGACATCACCTCATTTTAAGACACCATATTTCTCAACTCTGTACCTTCCACATATAACTAATCAAAAACAATGAACAAATTATAATGCCATATATCTACCTTCTGAATATAAATCCATATACAATTTCTTAAACTTTTTCTACATGCCATGGCTTTCCACAGGAAGAGGAAAATGGAAAAGACATTTCTTCTTCTTCTTCTTCTATGTGCCGTGTCCCTTCAGGACATAGGTGATTATGGCTCTTCACATTTTCCTGTCCTTCATAATTGTTTTTATAGTAATACCCCGTTCCTTCTTTCATTTTCTCAGTTCATATTTTTTGAGGACTTAGAAAAATGGAAAAAACACATCTTTTTTTTTCTGCTATGTGCTATGTTCCTTCAGGACATAGGTGATCATGGATCTCCACATTTTCCTGTCTTTTGTAACACTTTGTATAGTAAGACCCTGTTCCTTCTTTCTTTTTTTCAGTTCATATATTTTGAGGACTTAGGAAAATGGGAAAAACACAAAACACTTTTTTCTTCTTCTGTGTCATGTGCCTTTAGGACAAAGGTGATCATGGCTCTCCACATTTTCCTGTCCTTTGTAACTCTTAATAAATTTTGTATTTTTATTATCTCTCCTCAACCCTGTTTTTTCATCCATTTACTCACGCTTCTTAGCTACTTTATGTTGTTTTCCATTGTACCTCAACCTGGTCTTGTGAGCGTCAATTCTGTAAAACCTAGAAACTGGACAACAGCCACCAATAATATTGAAAACCCTTTTTACTAATGTACCAGTTTCTAACATAATGAAAATCATTCTTCTATATATATATATATATATATATATATATATATATATATATATATATATATATAAACACCTTTTTCTTTCAAATCTACCACTCTATGTAAATTGCTTTTACTAATGGCATGCCTTTCTATGATAACAACTACACCTAGACTGTAACAATTGCCAAATGGACTAATATAAATGCTTTCCAGGCTTAGAAACTGATGTAATGGAATAACCTGTCACCCCCATGAGTTCTCCAGGCTTAGAAACTGATGTAATGGAATAACCTGTCACCCCCATGAATGACTACACTATAGGTAGTAACTTCTTATAAGTATCTGTAAGTCAACGAACTACAGAGACTAGCTGGGATCTTTTCCAGCTGTGTTGGTCAAACTCTCTGCCTCTGTGCAGAGAGTATCCCCAGACGAGGCTATGCCAAAGGGCAAAATCTCATCTTGTATTATCTCAGGAAACAGCTACCCGACCCTGTTTTATGTGGGATCTACGTGAATTTTTGGCTGAGCTCACATGCCCCACATTAAACTTGGCCTTGTGCCACATCTGATCGCATGGGGAGATTAGTAAATATTACTAGCTGGGATCTGTTGAGTACGATTCAGATGTATCTGAGAACTACCAACTTTCCAATCGTAGCACTCACGATTGCATTGACTTGCGATGACTTCGTGCATAACTGTTACATTTATTCTTATTGTACTGGTTTTTTACAATAAACCTTTACTTATTTTAGCCACCTTGTTTTTCAAGTATATATTCCTATTAGCACAGAATATAACAGAAACTTTACTATTTAATAGTAGCATAGTAGCAGTAGTAATTGGGTTAATATTATGACAATAATTTTTACTATTTCGTAAAAATATAAAAATAGACATTTTTTACATATATATACTTAAATGTGTTTAGCAATATTTTCTGTGAGTCTGCTATCACATGATCTCTTAGGGGTAAAGAAACTACCATATGTTCTTTAGCAACAGCCAGTGAACAAGACAACACGGTAATTATATGTTTCCTGTTATTAAGTCAAAAATTGTCTAAGACACCATATGTCACTTTATCATTTTTTTTTTTAGTTTGTTTCAAATTGTTTCTATTTGAAAAGTGCTTTCCTTGTTTGTGCATTTTATTGAAAAGTATTTTGTTTATCCATTTCTCCTTCTAAAAGATATATTTGTTATTAGCTTAAAAGCTGCCCTGTTGATTGGCATTTAAGCTAGCTCCTGCAGAGGGATCTTGATCGAACCTTCATCACAATAGGTAGGGAGGAGCAGATGTGATAGACAACAATAAACTACAGAAGAACTCAAAATTGATCACCACATTTAAATATTGTGTTAATATTTAAGGCTACATTTTAAAAGTTTAGCAATAATTCTTCTGCTGCCAAAATAATTATTTTATTTCATGGGTGACTTCCGCTAGATTTCACAATTAATTTTGATTATTCCCAAATTTAGTTCCAAGCTATAAAAACTGTTATCATACAAAAAGATTTATTGCAAAAAAAATCATGTAACAAAAATCGTTGAAAACAAATGCAGTAATGAAAACTGGAAAATCCCAAATTTCAGGATTGTGGGTCCAGATCTGGCTGGGAATGCTTTTAATTCGCTCACGGGGTCGGCCTGATTCCAAAATGGTATGATATGTTGGGCTACGGCCTCTAGGAGTAAAGTTGAAAAAGTGTGACACAATGACACACTGACATTCACATTTATTATATAGATTTGTTTCTAGTTTTTATTGTGTCTTTCTTAAATAAAAGGATAACATCAGTGTGAAATATGGATCTTTTTCATTGCCACCAGTGGTCAGTTAAAGTAGACTGATGCCATCTTGATGGAGATACCTGTGAGTCGTACAGTCTCTAACTACTATGTATATATGTCTTAGAAAATACAAAATTCAAAAACTTTGTTGAACTCTAAGCAGCATCAATTACGAGGTGCGATGGATAAATTATCGTCTAAATGCTGCAAAAATGAAAATAACACTGACATCACATTTTAACAGATATATTTACCAAAATTATACGAAAATATCCTGAAATACTAAAGAGTAAATTTATTCAATAAAATTGCCATTAGCGTCAACAACGGCCTCCAGATGACTTTGGAATCCCTTGCAACTCTTCTGGACAGTCTCCTTGTTTAAGTTGATAAATGCTGCCATAATCCTTGCCTTCACTTCATCTTTGGTGTTACAAGGAGTTTTGTTGGTCTCTCGCTCAACTGCACCCCACACATAATAATCAAGGGGATTCCAATCTGTGGAGTTACGTGGCCAGGTGTGATGTGGCCGCAAAAATTGTCTGTTAGCTATGACTGGATACTCCTATTTGTGTGGCTTGGTGCAGAGTCCTGTTGCCAAACACAGGGTCTTCCAGCATTCATCCTATTGAGCCAGGGCATCACTAACTCCTCAAGGCACTTCTTTTTTTATCAGAATGATAAGAGTGAGTTTTCTGAGCTGCTGTACCTTCGTAACCACTATTAGACTCATCCAACTCTTTGTGAATCCTCTCCACTGCACTCAGATTGACACCCAAACACTCTGAAATGTTTGTATAGGGATTCTGGCATGAATGCCAAGCAGTACAGCATGCCATTTCCAAATTTCTGGCAGAGTGAATTAGGTCATGGTGCTCTTTTTCTCACAGATGGTGCCCAGCTGACTCTACTGTGCAGTCAACAAAATCAGAAACATACAATGCATATGTGCAAAATTAAAAATATAAAATGGTGACAATTTACTCACTGCACACTGTTCAGTCCTCCATTTCCTCTACCCTCTTTTTATTAAATATAAAATCATTTTTAAGGCTTCATTTTCACAATTTCCATATATATATATATATATATTCATTTCAGCTTTTGGAAGTAAAGTCTGATGATCCAGAACCCTGTTAAAGGGGTTATGGTGAAATAGCTTATTACATGGAATCTTAACGTGGTCTGTCTTTTATTCAAATATATATATATATATATATATATATATATATAAAATTATTTATTTAAAAATTATAACATAAATATGTTATAAAATCACTACAAAAATTTTATGTGATTTTATAACATATTTATGTTATAATTTTTAAATAAATAATTATATCTGCTTTACTCTGTATTGAGCACTCTTTTAAGAATAGTAATTGTTGGTTATTGGAATTTATTCCGTATACACCAATCATATACTTGGGTATATATATATATATATATATATATATATATAAATTATATGTTTAAACACCTGCTACATGAATTATAATACTGAATATTCAAAGAGGAAAAATGCCTGTTATTAAAAGCAGAATCAATAAAGCAACAGTACAAGCATTTGCAATATCAGAGATAGAGCATATGTAAATATAAATATAAAACTGGACACTGAGGTCAACACTGAGCAGTGACAGTCTGTTTCATGCTTCAGTGCAATCTTCATTTTCAGATTCACAATTATTTCTACTAAATAGCCTCTAGAATTATTTTAAACATAATGATTACAACCCACCCAACAACTGTCAGGATAATACAATAAACCTTACTACCCATGATGCACCACTGACCAGCAGATATAAATAGTTGAGCCAAAACACATCACACATGGCCTGAAGATTGTGTTTAAGCATGAAACAAATTGATGCCACTTGGTGTTGACCTCCATCTCCACTTTTATATATATTAATATATATTATGAAATGGATTAAGTTTAACAATTGTTTTAATATATTTCCGTTTGTACGTTATTTTTTTTTTTATATAATTTATTTAATGAAATGCTTTGTCTTTTTAATTAAACTGTATTAATTACATTTACCTGAATGAATGCTTGAGAAATTTTGTAGAAAATATCTGCTTCTTTAATATATTAATGTATGTTTTTGTAGCAACCTTTCTTTTAAACATCTTTCGTTGAATATGACAGATCAGGAAGATTTAATTAATTCTTTTATTTACTTTTTCCAGTGTTCTAACATTAATTTTTGTACTCCCTTACTCGCATCAAATGGAAAAATGTAAGAATGCTAAAAAAATTGTCTGTAATATTTAACAATATATATATATATATATATATATATATATATATATATATATATATTTTTTTTAATAAAACAGATTTTAAGGTTCCATGTAATAAGTTATTTCACCACAACCCTTTTAAAAGGCTCTGGATCATCAGACGTTACTTCCAAAAGTTCTTGAAGTAAAGTAAAAGTAAAGAACTTTTTGGAAGTAAAGTCTGATGATCCAGAGCCCTTTAAAAGGGTTGTGGTGAAATAACTTATTACATGGAACCTTAAAGTGGTCTGTTTTTATTCAAACATATTTGCTCTGAATTTACATTGAGCTCTCTGGATATCATCCTCCTTGGGTCTACCCATACGGATTACCTAGTTTTGCATAAACTATATATATATATATATATATCATCAACCACAGACTGACTGTTTTGCTGTATCACAGCTCCTCAGTGTACCTAGACATCCGATCACTTCAAGCCAGGACTGAAACTCAGACATTTGACATCATTTGGAGATTCTAACCCCTAGGCTATCGAACACCTAGCGGGAGAAAGGCAAATTTTTGTGTATTTATTTTTTCATAAACATGCCAGTCACCTAGAGGATTATATATATATATATATATATATATATATATATATATATATATATATATATATATATATATATATATATATATATATATATATATGTGTAATCAAATATATGGATATAGATCCAACAGTATGAAGAAAAATATATATATATATACACATTAATTTAAAATATTTTCTGTTTATACATTTTGGTTTATAGATACACTTATTTGAGTAAATGCTTTTTTTTAAAAATTAAATCGTTTTTTTAATTAAATAGTATTAATTACATTTACTGGTTTGAATGTCTGACAAATTTTGTAGAAAATATATATCTTATGAGAAAAATCAAACCTGTATTTTGTATAAAACTGACATTTAGCCTGATGTGCTATGATCACTTAGTCACAGAATAATGACTGCTTTTAAACACACACCTACATCGATTTTTCTCGACCCGTTATATCTACTCTGAAAGTAAACAATAACAACATATTATATGAAATGGATTAAATCTGACAAATATCTTAATATATTTTCTGTTTATACATTTTATTTTTTTAATCCAAGTTTTGCTAAACCAGATGTCCTCTGTGGCTGAATGGTTATAGCACCTCAGGCTAAAATGATGGTTCCATATAGGATACAGGTTCAATTCATGTCGAAAGACGGATATTTTCTACAAAATCACTCAAACATTCAAACTAGTAAATGTAATACTGTTTAATTAAAAAACAGAGTATTTACTCAAATAAGTGCATCCATAAAAAAAACGTATAAACAGAAAATATATTAAAATGTTTGTCAGATTTAATCCACTTTATATAGTATGTACATATATATATATATATATATATGAAAGTGGGCACTGAGGTCAGCACATAATGGCAACAGTCTGTTTCATGCTTGAATACAATCTTCAGGCCTGAAGACTGCTTTCAAGCTTGAAACATACTGTTAGCCACTCAGTGTTGACCCTAGTGCAAGGATGGCCAATCTGTGGCGCATGCGCCATAAGTGGTGCATTGCATCCTTTTGATGAAAAGAAACTAAGCCACTTCTACTCATTCATTTCAGTGATTTTATATTTATTACATGTCCTTTGCAAAAGTGCTAAAAGGATACACCTCTGGTCATAAGCATATATTTTTCAAATAAATAGATTTTATTATAACTCTAAAATATGTCCATATTACAACATGTAATGAAAGGAAGTGAATGTTTGTGTGGCACATTTAAATTAATCGTACAAAATATTGGCGCATGGAATCAAAAGGTTGGCCACCTCTGCCCCAGTGTCTACTTTTATATTTATATACACTCTATCTCTGATACTTAGTTCTTTTACCCATCAATATAGTATATCTTAAAACTACATTTTTATCATATATCATATAAATATATATATATATATATAGTGTGTGATGTGTAAATTGTTACCATTTTATATTTTTAATTTTGTGCATGCATGTTGTTTTTGATTTTGTCAATTGTACAATATAGTTGGGCACCATCTATAAGAAAAAGAGCACCATGATGCAATTCATTGCACCAAAAATTTGAAAACGGCATGCTGTACTGCTTGGCATTCATACCAGAAGCTCCAATATGAACATTTCAAAGGTTTTGTGTTTCAGTCTGAGGATTCAGAAAGAGCTGGATGAGTCTAAAAGCATGTCTGCTCAGAAAACTCATTCTGACTGTTCTGATTAAAAAAAAAGAACTCCCGAATTTGTTGGTGAGGGCCTCAAATTCAACTCTTCATAACAATAACATTCACAACATTTTGGTGTCACTAAATCATAGCGTACTGTCTTATTGTCAAGGAAGCCCTTCAGATACTCATACCATTTGTTACAATGTATCTCTGCAAGCAAAATCCTTTTTGAGGATGATAGACATGAAAATGAAGAAAAGGAACAGACTTTGTTGCAAAAATGATACGATAGTAGCACATGCCAAGATGAATTATGCATACCTGGACTTGTCTTTGAAAGGCAACATCAAAAGTCACATTGATTTGCAGTAAATATTCATTGAGTTATGTTTTTGTTTTTGTGTGGAATTCATGTTTTGTTGGTTTCATTCTTTGAACATATGATTTTGTGTGCAACTGATGCATTGTGCATTTGTACACTAATAAAATACATACCAATGTTTTAAAGAAATCATATTTTATTTTTTCAATTACGAAGGGTTCGGTGAATGCATAGGTGAAACTTGCAGGGTTCAGTACCCCCCAACAAAGTTAAGAACCACTGGATTAGAATGTTCGCTTTCTGGCTGTGAGAGTTGGGTTCAAATCTCACCATGGTCAATTTGGTTGTCAGGCTAACTTTTTGAGAGATAAATTATCGACAGTTTAATTCCAGGTGAAAAATTATAAGAAAAACAAACCTATTTTTCTTTTTTACTAATGTTCATCCTATACAAGGCCCAAGAGCCACTCAAGGTTACAAAAGGATGTTGTTGGATGAGTGGTAAGAGTAAGAGGTAAGTTTGATTTGGTTTGGTTTGGTTTATTTCGTTTTATGACATATCAACACCTCAATGGGTTATTTAATGTTGACAAAATTTTCATTGTTGGTAATATTTTTTGTCAAAAAATCTATTTCTGGTAATATTTTTTCCTTCAAAAATCTATTTCTGGTAAGAATTTCCCTTTGCTGGTAATATTTTTTTTTTTTTCAAAAAATGTATTTCTGTTTTTCAAGAATGTATTGCTGGTAATAATTATTTAAAACAAAGTATTTCTGGTATTAAAACCTATTTTTACACTTTTATAGTGTTTTGATCAGAGTTTGGGGGTTATTTATTTGCCCACAGCTGGAACCCTAACAGGTGCTACCACCTAAAGGTCAGAGTGGGCCTGGAGAACACCAGCAATTAAGAGGTGGTTCCATGCTCCTCAAAGCTTCCTGATCAGAGGCCTTGGTGTTGGACGTAGTTTATCATCTTACCCTAGATGCAGATGTAGTTTATTGTCATACTTAAAGACGGGGCCATTGGAGTGGGGGTGTCTTACCCCTCTGCAGAGATACAGTCGGCATATTCTATAACCTTAGCTGACAGATCTAGTACCTAGATGGGTAACCACTTGAGAATACCAGGTGCTGTAAGCTTGGATGTGTTGATAGTGTAATTGATAATCGGAGAGTGAAGTTTCAATTCCCATTGAGATCGTTATATTCACTTATGTGCAAATACCCTCCCAGCTATGAGTGAATTAGTAAGACATATCACTAAACCATTATTACTTAAAAAAAACATTCTTACAATCCAAAAATATTTTTTGGCTTTAAATAATCTGCAAAGGGTTGATAAACTGTGGAAAAACAATCAGTCAATCGAAGCACTTTTCTAAGAACTGCTGCTTTATGAAACACATAGATGCTACAATATTAATTTCTTTAAATCAAGGATGGATCATAGTTTATCATTCTCATATGCTTCACTTCCTATCAACTCCTGTCAAATTCATATCACATACATCATAAATATTTTAACAGTAACCCTCTACCTCAGTGGATCCCAATTTATTTTTTTCTGAGCCGCATTTTCAAAATGAAAATTTGCTTGTGCCACATCAAATTTTATGCGATAAAAGTACATTTAGAAATAAAAACAGAGGGAGAGTTAAAGGGAGATAACAGCGGATACGAAGTCACAATATTATTATTGATAACTCTCTCCTCCAATTTGCAGACCTTACTATTATATTCTTACTAATTGTTATAATGCAAAAATATCACAATAATAAAATTGATTAATAATTATTTATAACTATTTATACTGAGACTTATGCATGTAATTACAAGTAATCCATGATAATATTTTAAATTTTGAAACCATATTTATTTCTGGCATATGAATTTTTAAAAACTTTTCTAAGTTTTTGATTATCTTTCAATCATTCCATCTCACTTGCTATGCTCTTCTGCCATAACTATGAGATGCACTGAACCATTTGGGAACCACTGCTCTCTGGAATGAGTCTCGCTCCTTATAGTGGAATTTTTCCATTAGGTTGTTACATGTGTTCGTTTGTTTTTTTCTAACATTCTGTGAATGATTATGTAGAATAATCTTTTGTAGCATTTTTTGCTTCTTCGTAACTCTGGTCATCCTTTGAAACTGTTGTCTAATGTTATTGAAATTTTATTTCTGATTAGACATCCCTTTGAGATGGAATGCTAAGTAGACAAGAATGAGCATGTTCGACATCTTCTTTTCTTTGTCTGAGACATTTGTGCCATGTACAAAGATAACTTGTAATCTATCTTTGAAGATCGTAAAAAAATATCAAAATACAAAGATCTTGAAGTAGAAATCTAAAATATGTGACAAATGAGGACATCAGTAATTCCAGTTGTAGTTGGAGCCCTCAGAGTGATTGGAAAAAAGGTTCCGATTGAAAGGATTCTTGGTAGCCCAAGCCTGAAAGAAATTTGAAATTTTGTACTTACAAGTACAACCCAAGGAGCAATCTAGAGCAATCTACCCCAGTGGAGTAAATAAAGGGTTCAGTTTGAAATTCCAATCTATTACCTGAAACAATGTAAATAGTATGAATCATTATATATATATCTATTTACAAACCTTTGAATTGCATAATAAAATTCTCTTACTACCAAAGGATTTATTTCAAATATTTCAATATAAAATTCCAGATTATGAACTGAAATTCACACAGTGTATTTATCAGATAAATATATTGTTATATTTCATGCTAATAGGAATATTAATACTTAAAAAACATGGTGGATAAAATAAGTAAAGGTTTATTGTAAAAACCAGTACAATAAGAACAAAGGTAACAGTTATGCACAAAGGTCGTCGCAAATCAAAACCAGTAGTGAGGGCTACTATTGGAAGGTTGGTAGTTCTTGCATAAGTCTGAGTCGTACTCAACAGATCCCAGTTAGTTTCTGTAGTCCACTGACTTACAGATACCTATAGTGTAGTTACTCATGGGGGTGACAGGTTATTCCATTACATCATATATCCTGAAAATTTTACATGCATTGACTGATCCATATCAAATTGTTGTGTAAACATTAACTTCCATGATTATGGATAGTGTCTTAAAGTTGTTGTTGTTAGCACTATGTTTTGGCCCTGTCATTCTTCAGCCTTCTTCAAAAATCCAAGAAACTGGATATAATGTATTAAACTTCAATTTCCTTGATACTTTTGCTGTTATGGCAATAGTTCAGCTGATTCGTTTTTCAGCCTTCTTCAAAAATTTATAAAATCCAATATAATATACTAAACTCTGTCTTCTTGTTCCTTTTGATGTTAACACAATTTTTCAGCCTATCCATTCTTCAGCCTCTTTAAGAATTCCATACTGTGTTGAAATCCATACAAGCTTAACATAAATCAGTTGCCTAAGATTAATGTATACGGCTTTCTTCAATTTTATCAACTGCCACTGATGTTCCATATCTTTTATTTGAGCCTCATCCCAGGAGGAATATTATAAAAGCCTTCTTCCTTCAAATATGCTTGTGATACCAGATATTTCAACTTTGATGTCATGTGAATTTTATTGCTTATCAAGGAATGAATTAGAGGCTATCTCCTGCACATAAAATGTATGGAATCACCCATGTTGAATGGATTGTAAAAAATAAAATCACCTGTGTGGTTTCCATTGTGATAAATGAGCAGACTCAGCCTGTATATTTGCCAGTGTTTATTTTCAGTTTGCAGCCAGGTTTCTACTTCTTTCTTCCTTTTTGGAATATAAACCTGAAGAAGGCTTCAAAATGTATTGGCTGAAACACTGTGGTAATAACAAAAGCAATAGAAGGAAGGTGATCAATCATTCAAACAAACAACTCTTTAGAATGCAAAAAATTTCAAGCTTGTTTTTCATTTCTTTTACATTATATCAGAATTAAATCAACCAGCCTCTTAATAGTACAAAAACTGGAGTATGGCCTGAAGAAAAGGAGACAATTTGAAAATTACTATTGAAAAACTTTCAAAATTCTAAGTATTGAACAGTCATTTTTTTCTACTTAAAGATTATTGAATCTCTTTTTATTTCCAGACAGCAACTGTCTGTAAGCAAAAAAAATATGTTTCTGTCCCCTACAATTACCTTGTATTACTTAAGTTGGCCAGCTATCTGTCTCGCCTGTTTTTTGTTTGTGCAAGATAACAGATTAGGACGACTTTTAGAATGTTTTGCCTAGTTTTGATTTGTAATTCCAAGGTTTATATAATTTTAAGGTAAGTGTTATATTAAAATGAATATAATTTTAAGGTAAGTGTTATATTAAAATGAATATAATTTGAAGATGTTATACTGAAAACATTGTCATGATTGATTGACTGTCGCCTCACTTCTATGTTCACTTTTAAACAGACTGTCACTTTATCCCTAAGAGTTGACTTTTATATTATATATTTTATATTTACTCATGCTCTATCTCATTGATATTGAATAAAAAGACAATAGGAAAACTTTATCCCATAAATATAGCAAAATACGAAAATGAAATTTGAACAAAAATAAAAAACAAAAAAAACAAAAACATATTTATATATATATATATATATATATATATATATATAAATTTCTCCAATTTAACCAGTAGAAGAGGTTTTTTAACAATATTTATTTGATTATTCAGACTGATCTTTATTGCTATATTCACAACAAAACTGGTCTTCTTCAGGTGATATTTCAAACAGAACCGTTTATGCTAGGCCACAAAACTCTTCTAAGTCATAAACATGAATATAATATGGGAACCAGTATTACAGAGCTAGAGAATAACAACAATAAAAAAAAAAATCGTAATATGAGCTCTGGTAAAAAATGTTTTGGACATTTGGTTTCATGAGTCCCCAAAATCCAATTACACATTGCCCAGTAAATAAAAGCATTGGTTGGGTAATCCAAAAAGTGACTTGAGTTGTGAGTCCAATAACTGGAGAGGGAACAAAAACTTTGAGAGTTGAATTAACAATAACTCAGTTACAAGATCCACATTACATGGAGCCAATTTATTTACAAAATTACATGTCCCTTTTGTGTTCTTGATCATATTCATAAGTAATTTTATTGGATATACAATAACGCCTAACAAGAAGACTGACATTACATCTCTCTGACCATAGCTCAATTAGGTCTCATTTTTTATTCATGGAGACTTAACAAACTTCTCAACATACTTGTTAAATACAAAGAAATGGCATCATCTACGTGTAAAATATATAAAAATATATATATATAAAATAAAAATACACTCTATATCAACTATGAGATGCTGACCATATTTTAAAAACTTTATTTATACTAATTTAATGGCATTATTCAGACTGAACATTCAAACAATTTCTCATCTTTAAGAAAATTATTGAAAAATTAAATATTCAGTCATTTTTAACATTTTGGCTATTTTGATTGAGCTCTCAGGGAGAAAGTGTGGTCTTCTTCAGGTGCAATACTTTCTATAAAAGAAGTTCTCTTAGTTTATGCATGTTTATCTAAAAATAAAACTCTTTCTAAGTCATAAACATAGAATATAATTCAGTGGGTTTCAATCCAGCTCATTACAGAGCTAGCCACACTGATGAGAATGAAACAACAATATATATAATAAAAAAAATCGTAATATATATATATATGTATCTATATAAAAATGTTTTGGACATTTTTTGCGTGTTGAAAAATGATTTTTATAGAAAAATCTAAAACTGATTGTGTCATTTGCCCAAATAAGTTTAAAAGCATTGGTTGGGTAAGACAAAAAGTGACTTAGTTCTTGAGTCCAAAATTTATTTTGGAGTCAAAAACTTTGAGAGTTGAATTAACAATAACTCAGTTACAAGATCCACATTACATGGAGCCAATATTATTTACAAAATTACATGTCCCTTAAGAAACTGTGTTCTTGATCATATTCATAAATAATTATATTGGATATACAATAACATGCCTAACAAGAAGACTGACATTACATCTCTCTGACCATAGCTCAATTAGGTCTCATTTAAATACACATGGAGACTTAACAAACTCCATCTGCAACATACTTGTTGATAATACAAATATAATGGCATCATCTACGTGTAAAAAAGGCTAAAAATAATGGAAACATTACTAATAAAAATAAAAAATCCAACACTCAGTAACATCAACTATGAACATGGCCACAATGTGCTGACCATATTTGGAAAAAATAAAATATTCCTTTAACTCTAGATATATTCATAAAACAATCCATACAATCAGTTAATAGTAAAAATAAGATAATCCTTGCTAATGGCTAAAAGTATAATAAAAAAGTGCTTGGACATACAGAACATTCAAACAATTTCTACATAATTTATGATCAGAAATTAAGAAAATTATAAGAATACAAGAAAAATTAAATAAAAAACTTAACCACAGTACCTTGTCAGTCATTTTTAATGAAACTTGTATAAAAGAGGGATTGCTACCCAAATAAACAATATATATGCTCCAGAAAAATTATTTTGATTGAGCTCTCAGGGGAGAAAGTGTGAGTGTGTAAACAGTGACTACTACTGCAATACTCTTCTATAAAATGAATTGAGTTCTCTTAGTCATTGGCATGTTTATCTAAAAATAAATATGCTCAAATTCACCTTCATCCCTGCGTGCACCAACAGCTTAGGAGTAGATTCTCCAACTGATGCCAATTCAGTCGGGTTTCAATCCTAGCCAAGACAACCAGATGTCTAGCCACACTGATGAGCTGAGATACAGTGAAACAGTCTGTCTGTGGATGACAATATATATATATAATAAATATGTGTGTATATATTTATATATATATGTATATATATATATATATATATCAACTATAAGAAAGCTAAATTTTCTGTGCGTGTTGAAAAATGATTTTATAGAAAAGAGTTGCTAAAACTGATTGTGTCATTTCCACATCCAAATATAGTTTGCAACAAATACATGTGCTCATAGAAGACATCAAGTGAGTGAACATAGTTCTTTAAGTATCAAAATTTATTTTGTAGTCATATATCAGTTTGGGGAAATAAAATTACAACTTTGGGACATACATGAAAAGAAAGGAAGAATAAAATTACTTGTTTGAATATATGAAAATACTGGAAAGAACTTTTTAGAAAATAAAGAAAAGAAAGAAAGTGAAAGGTTGGTCCAATACATAAAATTACTGGAAAGAAAGAAAGAAAGATTAGGAAGAAAGAAAAATATATCAAAGAAAGAAAAGAAAAAAAGAAAGGTGTATTTGGAAAGAAAGAAAGAAAGAAAGAAAGAAAAAAAAGAAAGAAAGAAAGAAAGAAAAAGAAAGAAAAAAGAAAGAAAGAAAAATGAATACATAAAATTACTGGAAAGAAAAAAGAAAAGAGGTGTAAGTTCTGTTTGAATACATAAAATTACTGGAAAAAAGAAAGAAAGAAAAGAAAAGATGAGGTGTATACATAAAATTACTGGAAAGAAAGAAAGAAAGAAAAAGAAAAGAAAGAAAGAAAGAAAGAAAGGTTAATACATAAAATTACTGGAAAGAAAAAAGAAAGAAAAAGAAGAAAAGAAAGAAAGAAAGAAAGAAATTGTATACATAAAATTACTGGAAAGAGAAAGAAAGAAAGAAAGATGGTGTATACATAAAATCACTGGAAAGAAAAATAATGTGTACATAAAATTACTGGAAAAAGAAAGAAAGAAAGAAAGAAAGAAAGAAAGAAAGAAAGAAAGAAAGAAATAAATAAAATGTACTGTATACAAAAAATTACTGGAAAGGAAAGAAAGAAAGAAAGAAAGAAAGATGTGTATACATATAAAATTACTGGAAAAGAAAAAAAAAAAAAGAAAGAAAAAAATCTTTTGTATACATAAAAATTACTGGAAAGAAAGAAAGAAAGAAAGAAAAAGTATACATAAAATTACTGAAAGAAAGAAAGAAAGAAAAAAAGAAAGAAAGAAAAAGAAAGAAATATCAAAGAAAAGAAAAAATAAAAAGAAAGAAAAGAAAGAAAGAAAGAAATAAAAATGAAAGAAAGAAATACAGAAAAATTACTGGAAAAAGAAAGAAAGAAAGAAAGAAAGATGAGGTGGTATACATAAAATTACTGGAAAAGAAAGAAAGAAAGAAAGAAAGAAAGAAAAGAAAGAAAGAAAAAAGAAAGAAATTGTGGAAAAAAATTACTGGAAAGAAAGAAAGAAAAGAAAGAAAAGAAAGAAAGAAAGAAAGAAAGAAAAGATGTGGTGTATACATAAAATTACTAAAAGAAAGAAAGAAAGAAAAGAGAACCCAAAATATAAAATTACTGGAAAGAAAAGAAAGAAAGAAAGAAAGAAAGAAAGAAAGAAAGAAAGAAGAAAGAAAGAAAGAAAGAAAGAAAGAAAAAACAAAAATTACTGAAAAAAGAAAGAAAAAAAGAAAAGAAAGAAAAGAAAAAGAATGAAAAAATTACTGGAAAGAAAAAAGAAAAGAAAGAAAGATGAGGTGTATACATAAAATTACTGGAAAGAAAGAAAGAAAAGAAAAGAAAGAAAGAAAGAAAGAAAGAAAGAAAGAAACAAAAAAGAAAGAGAGGTGTATACATAAAATTACTGGAAAGAAAGAAAAGAAAGAAAGAAAGAAAGAAAGAAAGAAAGAAAGAAAGAAAGAAAGAAAGAAAGAAAGATGTGGTGTATACATAAAATTACTGGAAAGAAAGAAAGAAAGAAAGAAAGATGAGGTGTATACATAAAATTACTGGAAAGAAAGAAAGAAAGAAAGAAAGAAAGAAAGAAAGAAAGAAAGAAAGAAAGAAAGATGTGGTGTATACATAAAATTACTGGAAAGAAAGAAAGAAAGAAAGAAAGATGAAATTGTATACATAAAATTACTGGAAAGAAAGAAAGAAAAGAAAGAAAGAAAGAAAGAAAGAAAGAAAGAAAGATGAGGTGTATACATAAAATTACTGGAAAGAAAGAAAAAAAGAAAGAAAGAAAGAAAGAAAGAAAGAAAGAAAGATGTGGTGTATACATAAAATTACTGGAAAGAAAGAAAGAAAGAAAGAAAGAGGTGTATACATAAAATTACTGGAAAGAAAGAAAAAAAGAAAGAAAGAAAGAGAGAACAGGTGTAAATAAAATAAAATTCCTGGAAAGGAAAGAAAGAAAGAAAGAAAAAAAGTGTATACATAAAATATAAGAAAGAATTCCTGGGAAGAAAAAAGGAAAAAGAAAAGAAATGATAATATACATTAGATTTATGAGTTGGAAGAAAAACTTTCTTATTTACTTTTATTCTTTCTTTCTCCTATCAAGTTCTTCACTTTGGTCCAGTAAAATGGAATAGAGGCTTGTGCAAAAAAAAAAAAAACGTATTGTCTGGTCAGTACTGTTTCACATTTCAACTTTGTTCTTCCAAATAATTTGACATTTTAAGTTGATTTACTCACAAAACATTTAATACAGTACAAAACATTAACTTAAAAAATGCTACCCATATCTTTAATTTAAAAAAAAAAAACCTTATGTTATTGATTCACTTTCATATTTAGTGTAATAGTCACTGTCTAATATAGAGAAACAAATTTTAGCTTCGTCTGGCCCAAGATCACAGTAGCGGTAGTCACAGTGAAAAGCAAATTTATCACACTAACTTGCTAACCATAGCTTTCAGATAATTATATTCACAGTTTAGTCTGACATTTGGCCATAATAATTGAGCACCCAGTAATGGTCCAACTCATTGCACTTTTGAATAGCTAATATGAAAAAGAGTAATATTATTCACAAGCCTTTTAGTACATGATGGTTGTTTTGCTGCGTCATTTCAGAAAATGTCTAATGCATACTGCCATGTTTTATCTTTATATTTAGTCTTTATATTTAATCAGATTAAACCAAGAATAGAGAATTGCTGCAATATTTGGACTGCTGCTGCTCAATCCTCATTGTTCAGCCTTAGTGGAGTCAACAAGTGCTTATGCAGCCTTGTGGGTGATAAATTATTCTCTACCCTGTAACTCTTATCCTGCAGAGGAAACATTGCAAGCCTTTCACTTCTATATCACTATTTCTATGGCAGATGTTTAGACAAGTTAAATTCCTTAGTGCCACCAGTTCAGACCTTCACAGCTAGGACCTGCCCATACCATGTTCATGGTGCCAAAACATTTCCATTTCCTTCCCCAGGACTGTTACTTGGTGGAACAAACTCCCAAAAGTATGCTTCTCTGACAACTACAATCTTGTTGTCTATCCTATTTGTCCTCACAATACTGTTCTTGCTTCCCACTTCCATACAATCTCACTCAGTAATGCTCTACATTTAGTTGTTCTTGGGCCTAGTATTGAGTGAATTATCATTAAAAGAAAATTTGTTTTATCATTAACTAGCCTATAAGCCACCTTAGCTTTACAAGGGAATGCCAGACATCATGGTTCTCAGCAGACTCTTCCCAGATGGAATGGGGAATGACACAATGCTTGAGAGACTCCTTCAGCATGTCTTTGTAATGCATCTTTGCTCTGCCAAGTTAGCGTTTGCCTGTGGATAACTTGCCATAGAGTAATCTCTTTGGGAGATGAGAGTCGTCCATGTGACAGACGTGGCAAGTCCACCAGAGCCGATATTGAAGTAGGATGGTATGGATGCTCTCCATCCCAGCACTCTGTCCTGCCACTTGTCATCGAGCAGGATCCTGAAGAATTTTATATGGAAGGCATTTAGCTGTTTAGCATGCTAGCTGTAGACTTTTCACATCTTGCACACATAGAGCAGGTATGTAGTACTACTGCCCCATACTGTTTGAGCTTGGTGTTAAGGCTCAGCTCTCATCAATCCCAGACTTTCTCTTTCAGTCTGCTGAAGGCCATGCTGGCTTTGGCAATTCTGTAGGCCACTTCCTCACTGATGTTGCCAGAGTGTGACAGAGTGCCACTAAGGTAGATGAACTTGTCTGCAACTGCTAGTCTCTGGCCATTAAATTTCTTCACCTGCTTGATTTTTAATATCCCCATTGTATACATTATTCAGACTATTGTCCTCATCTTTGCCGCCATATTTATTACATTTCGGCCGTTGTACACTCCGAACTTCTTCAGGTGGTTGGAATGTCAAACTGAAACCATTATTTCGCTCAATGGGGTAGACTGTTCTAGTTCCACATGTCATGTTTAATGGATGTCAGTTATCAGTTATTAGTTATTTCCTGTTAATTTTCCTCTGAAAGTTCTCCACTGCCTTAATCGGGTATTGAACTCGCACTCTTTGGGTCCTGTCACTGGATCTAAGCAATGCTTTTATCCAATGTGCCATGTGTCCATGTGTCGGTTAAGGCAGTGGAGAACTTTCAGAGGGAAATTAACAGGAGATAGCTGATAACTGACATCCATTAAACATGGCACATGAAACTAGAACAGTCTACCCCAGGGAGCGAAATAAAGGGTTCAGTTTGATATTCCAACCACCTGAAGAAGGCAGGAGCGTACAACAGCCAAAACATAATAAATATGGCAACAAAGATGAGGACAATAGTCCGAATAATGTAAATAATGTACATAATACCTCATCTCAGAAATATAGACAGACCCCATTGTATAGTTTACAGTTTACACATTGGACTGTCTTTTTTGCTGACAACCATGCTTGTCCTGTTAGGTTGAAAACGTCTTTCTTTCTCATACATTGTATCCATGTTGTTATATAAACCAAGTAAATACCTTCAAATACTGAAATCAGTTGTATTTTTTGTATTCTTTAAAGAATTTAGAAAGTTAATATTATCTGATTTTTATGTCAAGAATAGAAGTGGAGGTTGGAAAATTTATTCAGAATTAAATCACTTTTGGAATATAAAAAGAAAATGAGAGATGGGAGGTTGCAATAAAAGGGTAGGTTGGAAAATTAATTAAATTTGGCATCTTGCATAATATCTGTCGGAACGTCTCGATCTGACAAGGCTATTTGAGTTGACTCAAGTTTTTAGGTTAATGCTTTGGTTTTTTAGCAACTTGCATAAGTTGGACATGAAAAATAATATTAGAATGAATTACATAAAGGCATGTATGCAGATGAATGTTTCTCAGCCTGCTAAGGCAGATGTCTGTAGCCAAAGTCTTGGTGCAGTTAATCTAGAAGATTTTTCTGGAGGATTCTTAGGAGGCCTTCAAAAATCCAATTTATTCTGTAAATTTGAACGTTTTTGGTGTTTTTGATAGTGTACCTTGATTGCCTTGATTGGTTTGATGACAATGAGGCATTTATTAGAGGACTATATGATTTAAAAAAAAAATTGTTACCAAGTTACATTGAATTGTCGCCCATATAAAAAGAATATAAATCCGTTCTTTAGAATCAGCTACAGAAAATGAAGAATGTTTGGTGGAATGGTAATGGTAATATTAGCTGTGTCCCTATGAGAAAAAATTTGGCATTTATTGACTGAGCAGCTAGTAGTGTTTTCGGATGAAATTTATAAAATCTTTCTCATGTCCAGTAGCTGTTATCACTCTTTCCAGTATTGATACGAGTTTCCTCCTGAACCTTCTATTTGAATTGATGTGAAATTTTAATGTCTTGGTTATGTCATTATTTTCACTTCAAGTTACATATGCTATCCATTTTAGTTGTTGCTACTGTTGGTAGTCTTTAAGTGATGTGGTTTCTGTTATTTGGTACAGTTCTTTGTTTATGATTCTGTAGCACATTTCCACAATGTTTCAAGTAGGATGATCTTTGCCAAGCCTCTCAGGCTTTAATTGCTCAAAGCCTTTTTTCACCATTGATCTTAGGAAACGGTTTAATTTTCAAAGAAATCAGAAATGCCTCTGCTCAAAAGGATTCCAAAATCCTCTACACTCTGCTATAAATGGCCTTCGATCACAAATCTGTACCAGTTGTCCATCCACAGAGAACTCCACAATCAAATATCAAGAAAGCATCTGTTGGAACTGCTCCATAACCTTGATATATTCAGGAAAGATATTAGAATAATCAAGAACCTATACAGCAGCGAATATTGGACGGTTTCCTCAAAGATGAAGAAGAGACTTGACATGGTGAAGATGTGGTTCTACAGAAGGATGCTAATGATATCATGGAGTGAGTGTGTAAGCAACAATGAGATCTTAGAGAGGACGCAAACAAGGAGGAAACTTATACGCAACATAAAGAAGAGGCAGATGAAATTTCTGGGATACATAATGAGAAAGTAGGGCCTGGAGAATCTGATACTCACAGGGTGGATAGAGGGAAAGGCTTAATCAAGTGGATGGCAGGATCTTATTGAGAGCCACAAGGGATGGGGGAAGTGGAGAGCCATGATTGACTACGTCCTAAAGGGACATGGCACATAAAAAAGAAATTTAGATAAACCATAAAATGTATGAACAGTTGGAAAATTGTTTAACCTTTCACTAACTGATTAGAGGGACATTGTGATTTTCTTTTTATGATTCCAATCTCTACCATTATTTTGCTTGTTCTTGTTGCTACTTAGAGATACAAAGCTTTATGAACACGATTGGGCTTGATAACAGTATTTGAACAAAAGATTCTTCGATAATCTTGGCTAGTTAACTTTAACACCTCAAAAACAAAACTGCTCTTTATTACTCACCACAGAGAACCATCCCTGCTTCTCATTAGAATGTCTGATGCTCAACTTCTTGAGGGCTCCTCTTTGCGAATACTCAGTCTCACATTGACTGCTAACCTGAGATGGAACAAATACATTGAGTCAATAGCTTCTTCCATCACAAGGAAAATTTGCTCCCTGTGCTGTGCTAGGAAATTTTTTTCGCTGGAGTCAAACCTTCAAATCTACAAATCAGCTATTCGTCCTTGCATGGAGTATTGTGGCCATATATCGTCCAGTGCCCCTTCTGTTTGTCTCAAGATTCTTGATAAGATCCAGAGACGGATATGCAATGTAATTGGCCCTGATCTGGCATCTCGTCTGCAGCTGCTCTCTCACAGACGTGTCGTTGCCTCCCTCTGTCTTTTTTACAAATACTTCCACGGTAACTGCTCCAATGAGCTGCTTTCGCTGATTTCCAGACTTCATGAATTTAAGCGTTTTACTAGACTGGCATCTCGCTCAAACCATTTCACTGTCGAAACTGTTAAATGTAGCCATCTCTTCTACTCCAATAGCTTCATGTCTCACACCTCTCGCCTGTGGAAATCCCACCTCTTTTTCTGTTTCCCTGATAGCTACAATCTCCAACTATTCAAATGTAATGTCAATCAACATCTCCAGATGCCTTGATCTATCTCCTATCTTTCTCTTCATCCTTTCCTCTATCACTCCTATCTGCTCTTGTTCCAAATCCTATGTAACCCCTTGCGTGCTAGTGGCTTCCCGCCTTGCTTGGGGTGAAATGCTTAATAAAAAAATAAAAATATCTAAACTTTCTGGTACATTTTGCTAACAGACCAGGTTTGATAGCCTTTGTTTAATAAAAGAGTCTGGTGCTAGACTGTCTTACACATTTTATATTTTGATATTTCTTAATCTTTCCTTCTTTCATTTTTAATATTACCCCACTTATTCTATCCTTCTATGTTTGTTTCTTTCTTTCTTTACATTTTGGCATTTCTTTCTTCCTTAAATATTTACCAAATTTTTCTTTCTTTACTAATATTTCCCCATTTCTTTCTTCATTTATTTCTTCATTCTTTCTTCGCCCATTTCTATCTTCCTTTTTCTTTCATAATATTTTAATTTGCTTTTTCTTGCTTTCTTTCTTTCATAATATTTCTTTCTTTCTTTTTATATTTTTCAATTCTTTCTAATATTTCTATTTTCTTTCTTTCTTAATATTCTCTTTTTCTTCCTTTCCTTATGTTCCCCTACTCTTTCTTTCACTTTCATTTGTTCTTGCTGTTTCCCTACTCTTTCTTTCTTTCTTTTTTTATATTTCTCAATTCCTTCTTTCTAAATTTCTTTTTCTTTCTGGATCTAAAATCTTCCTTCTTTCCTTCTTTCTTTCCTTTTCTCTTCAGTTTTCTTTCTTTTCCTTTTCTCTTTCTTTCTTTTCTATACTTTTCCTGTTTTCTCTTTTCTTTCTGTTTCCTTTTTTATCCTTTCTTTCTGTTTCCCACTCTTTTCTTTCTTTCTTTTCTTTCTTTTTCCCTACTCTTTCAACAACCTTTTCTTTTTTTTTCCTGTTTGTTTCCCTACTCTTTCTTTCTTTTCTTTCTTTCTTTCTGTTTACTCTTTCTTTCTTTCTGTTTTCTGTTTTCCTTTCTTTCTTTCTTTCTTTTTCCCTCTTTCTTTTCTTTCTTTCTTTCTGTTTCCCTACTCTTTCTTTCTTTCTTTCTGTTTCCCTACTCTTTCTTTCTTTCTTTCTTTCTTTCTGTTTATTTCTATTTCTTTCTTTTCTTTCTTTTGTCTTTTCTTTCTTTCTGTTTCCCTACTCTTTCTTTCTTTCTTTCTTTCTTTCTGTTTCTTTCTTTCTTTCTGTTTCTTTCTCTTTCTTTCTTTCTTTCTTTTTCTGTTTCCCTATTTCTTTCTTTTCTTTCTTTCTGTTTCCTTTCTTTCTTTCTGTTTCTTTCTTTCTTTCTTTCTTTCTTTCTTTCTTTCTTTCTTTCTGTTTTCTTTCTTTCTTTCTTTCTTTCTTTCTTTCTTTGTTTCCCTTTCTTTTCTTTTCTTTTTCTGTTTCTCTCTTTCTTTCTTTTTTTTCTGTTTCCCTATTCTTTTCTTTCTTTCTTTCTGTTTCTTTCTTTCTTTTCTTTCTTTCTTTTTTCTTTCTTTCTTTCCCTTTTTCTTTTCTTTGTTTCTTTTTTCTTTCTGTTTCCCTACTCTTTCTTTCTCACCCAACTCATTCAATAATTTTGCTTATTAATCTTCTGTGTAAATTCATATTCAATATGCATATAATCTCTCTATTTTGCCTGGATTTGCAAAACTGTAATGATATTTTATACATCAAACCAGCATAGAATTTCTCTGACTCCCCCATAGTAAATTATCATTGTGTAAGTTCAGCTTAAGATTACATTTGTCAGTCAATAGGTTGACATCATTTCATCAAATCACGTTTTTGTAGGTCAATTTCGAGTAATTGGGAAAGCCAAATTTTATCAACTTTACTCCTGAGATTCAATTATTTACAGATTTTTTACTATAAAAAATCAAGTAAAGTTAATTGAAGCATAAGATATAAAATTTTGTTATCAAGACAAATGAAATTTTTAAAGTCAAGATATGATTGATTGATTGATCAATACGCTTTCTATGGTTTTACAGGTTATTTAAAGATAGAAATTTTTTTTTAAATAGTAAGTATTTTTTGGGAGATAACAATGGCTTAGTGATACAAGACTTGTTTTATTACCTTGCTTGGTGTGAAATGATTAAAACAATATATAGGAAATGAGGGTGAAATTGCAATAGACCTTTGACATTATGCCTGTGGGGGAAAGATTTTCAGAGTGGAAATAATTTATCCCTATATGACCATTTAAATGATTCTATCAAGATTGGAAAGTAACTAATGCAACCACTCTTCCATAACTTATCACAATGGTAGTAATAACTTTAATTTCGTTTGTTATATCCATTGACAGGGCCCAACACAAACTAATAACAAAAATCAGGACACCTATATAAAAAAAGTCTAGGTATTATATCTTAGCAATCTGAAATATACTTTTTTACCTTGAGATGTTTTTTGTCAATTTCTGAAATAAATTTTTGTACTGATTGACTGATTTTTTTTACTTGCTATGTTACGAAGCCCCATTTTGTTCTACTTCTTTACCTTACACTATAAAATACAAAACCTAACCAAAATGATGACTTAAATCTGTAGCTACTAGACCCCTTTTTACCTTTTTTTTTAGCTCCCATTCACCAAACTCTTTAGATTTTGTAATAATAGAATGAAACTTTCTAGAAGTCTCTAGAAACTTTCTTGTGGGTTCTAGAGGGTCCAAAAAAATATATAACAGGAGTTCATATTTCTGGATACATAATGAGAAAGTAGGGCCTGGAGAATTGATACTCACAGGGGTGGATGAGGAAAGGCTTAATCAAGTGGATGGCAGGATCTTATTGAGAGCCACAAGGGATGTAAAGGGGAGAGCCATGATTTTCGTCCTAAAGGACATGGCACATAAAAAAAAGAAATTTAGATAAACCATAAAATGTATGAACAGTTAATTGTTTAACCTTTCACTAACTGATTAGAGGGACATTGTGATTTTCTTTTTATGATTTCAATCTCTACCATTATTTTGCTTGTTCTTGTTGCTACTTAGAATACAAAGCTTTATGAACACGATTCTTGATAACAGTATTTGAACAAAAAAGATTCTTCGATAATCTTGGCTAGTTAACTTTAACACCTCAAAAACAAAACTGCTCTTTTTATTACTCACCACAGAGAACCATTTCATTAAGAATGTCTGATTCCTTGAGGAAACTCCTCTTCTTGAATACTCAGTCTCACATTGACTGCTAACCTGAGATGGAACAAATACATTGAGTCAATCTTCTTCCATCACAAGGAAAATTTGCTCCCCTGTGCTGTGCTAGGAAATTTTTTTTTCGCTGGAGTCAAACCTTCAAATCTACAAATCAGCTATTCGTCCTTGCATGGAGTATTTGGCCATATATCGTCCAGTGCCCCTTCTGTTTGTCTCAAGATTCTTTATAAGATCCAGAGACGGATATGCAATGTAATTGGCCCTGATCTGGCATCTTTGCAGCTGCTCTCTCACAGACTTCGTTGCCTCCCCTCTGTCTTTTTTTACAAATACTTTAACTGCTCCAATGAGCTGCTTTTCGATTTCAGACTTCATGAATTTAAAGCGTTTTACTAGACTGGCATCTTCCAAAACCATTTCACTGTCTAACTGTTAAATGTAGCCATCTCTTCTACTCCAATAGCTTCATGTCTCACACCTCTCGCCTGTTCCCACCTCTTTTTCTGTTTCCCTGATAGCTACAATTCCAACTATTCAAATTTCTCAATTCAGATGCCTTGATCTATCTCCTATCTTTCTCTTCATCCTTTCCTCTATTCTATCTGCTCTTGTTCCAAATCCTATGTAACCTTTAAGTGCTAGTGGCTTCCTTGCTTGGGCAGAAAAGCATAAAAAAAATAAAAATATCTAAACTTTCTGGTTTTTGCTAACAGACCAGGTTTGATAGCCTTTGTTTAATAAAAGAGTCTGGTGCTAGACTGTCTTACATTTTATATTTGATATTTTCTTAATCTTTCCTTCTTTCATTTTTTAATATTACCCCCTTATTCTATCCTTCTATGTTTGTTTCCTTCTTTCTTTACATTTTGGCATTTCTTTCTTCCTTAAATATTTACCAAATTTTCTTTTCTTTCCCCATTTCTTTCTTCATTTATTTCTTCATTCTTTCCCATTTCTATCTTCCTTTTTCTTTCATAATATTTTAATTTGCTTTTTCTTGCTTTCTTTCTTTCATAATATTTCTTTCTTTCTTTTTATATTTTTCAATTCTTTCTAATATTTCTATTTTCTTTCTTTCTTAATATTCTTTTTTTTCCTTTTTTTTTTCACTTTCATTTGTTCTTTCTTTCTTTCTTTTTTTTTTTCTTGCTCTTTCTAATATTTCTACTTTCTTTCTTTCTTAATATTTTAATCTTCCTTCTTTCTTTCCTTATATTTCTCTGCTTTTCTCTCTTTCTTTCTTTTTCTTTCTTTTTTTCTTTCTGTTTTCTTTCTTTGTTTTCTCTTTCTTTCTTTCTTTCTTTCTGTTTCCTCTCTTTCTTTCTTTTTTTTTCTTTCTTTCTTTCTTTTTCCCTTTCTCTTTCTTTCTTTCTGTTTCCCTCTTTTTTTTTCTTTCTGTTTCTCTTTCTTTATTTCTTTTCTTTTTTCTCTTTCTTTCTTTTTCTTTCTTTCTTTTTTTCTTTCTCTGTTTTCCCTACTCTTTCCTTTTTTTTTCTTTCTTTCTGTTTGTTTCCCTACTCTTTCTTTCTTTTCTGTTTCCCTACTCTTTCTTTTTTTTTCTTTCTTTCTTTCTTTCTTTCTGTTTTTCTTTCTTTTCTTTCTTTCTGTTTCCCTCTCTTTCTTTCTTTCTTTTCTTTCTGTTTTTCTTTCTTTCTTTCTTTTCCTTTCTTTCTGTTTTCTTTCTTTTTTTCCTTTCTTTCTTTCTTTCTCTTTCTTTCTGTTTTTCTTTCTTTCTTTCTGTTTCCCCTCTTTTCTTTTTTTCTGTTTTTCTTTCTTTCTTTCTTTCTGTTTCCCTCTTTTCTTTCTTTCTTTCTTTTTCTTTCTTTCTTTCTTTCTTTCTTTCTTTCTGTTTCCCTACTCTTTCTTTTTTTCTTTCTGTTTTCCCTCTTTGTTTCCTCTCTTTCTTTCTTTCTTTTTTCTGTTTCTTTCTTTCTTTCTTTCTTTCTTTCTTTCTTTCTTTGTTTTCTATTTCTTTCTTTCTTTCTTTCTTTCTTTCTTTCTTCTTTCTGTTTCCCTTTCTTTCTTTTCTTTTCTTTCTTTCTTTCTGTTTCCCTACTCTTTCTTTCTTGTTTCCCTTTCTTTCTTTCTTTTCTGTTTCTTTTTTTCTGTTTCCCTACTCTTTCTTTCTTTCTTTTTTCTGTTTCCCTACTCTTTCTTTCTTTCTTTCTTTCTTTTCTTTCTTTCTTTCTGTTTCCCTACTCTTTCTTTCTTCCTTTCTTTCTTTCTTTGTTTCCCTACTCTTTCTTTCTTTCTGTTTCCCTACTCTTTCTTTCTCACCCAACTCATTCCAATAATTTTGCTTATTAATCTTCTATGTGTAAATTCATATTCAATATGCATATAATCTCTCTATTTTGCCTGGATTTGCAAAACTGTAATGATATTTTATACATCAAACCAGCATAGAATTTCTCTGACTCCCCATAGTAAATTATCATTGTGTAAAGTTCAGCTTAAGATTACATTTGTCAGTCAATAGGTTGACATCATTTCATCAAATCACGTTTTTGTAGGTCAATTTCGAGTAATTGGGAAAGCCAACTTTATCAACTTTACTCCTGAGATTCAATTATTTACAGATTTTTACTATAAAAAAATCAAGTAAAGTTAATTGAAGCATAAGATATAAAATTTTGTTATCAAGACAAATGAAATTTTTAAAGTCAAGATATGATTGATTGATTGATCAATACGCTTTCTATGGTTTTACAGGTTATTTAAAGATAGAAATTTTTTTTTAAATAGTAAGTATTTTTTGGGAGATAACAATGGCTTAGTGATACAAGACTTGTTTTATTACCTTGCTTGGTGTGAAATGATTAAAACAATATATAGGAAATGAGGGTGAAATTGCAATAGACCTTTGACATTATGCCTGTGGGGAAAGAGGCTGTAGAGTGGGAAATAATTTATCCCCTATATGACCATTTAAATGATTCTATCAAGATTGGAAAGTAACTAATGCAACCACTCTTCCATAACTATCACAATGGTAGTAATAACTTTAATTTCGTTTGTTATATCCATTGACAGGGCCCAACACAAACTAATAACAAAAATCAGGACACCTATAATAAAAAAAGTCTAGGTATTATATCTTAGCAATCTGAAATATGCTTTTTACCTTGAGATGTTTTTTGTCAATTTCTGAAATAAATTTTTGTACTGATTGACTGATTTTTTTACTGCTATGTTACGAAGCCCCATTTTGTTCTACTTCTTTACACTTACACTATAAAATACAAAACCTAACTTAAAATGATGACTTAAATCTGTAGCTACTAGACCCCCTTTTTACCTTTTTTTTTAGCTCCCATTCACCAAACTCTTTAGATTTTGTAATAATAGAATGAAACTTTCTAGAAGTCTCTAGAAACTTCTTGTGGGTTCTAGAGGGTCCAAAAAATATATATAACAGGAGTTCATATCAATTAGCCAGTTGCCTCCTGAACCCACAGCCACGACTACTGAGGTCGACTCCAGTCCCTTCTGATTCATGAACAAAGCATTGAGCAAAAGAATCTAAGTTCCAACAGTCCTCGAAAATAAAAGGTTATCGGTAAATACTTCACCTTTTATTCCTTGATATTATTGACCAAACTCCTTTATTTTATATGCATGTGAATATCTAACTATTTTTCTAAGAAGAAAATAAGATTTTTCTTTGACTAGCGATGAATTCCCATCCGTCACCTTAAATCTTAAATGTATAAGGATTTCCTCTCCTACTCCCTCATATAGCCACACGTTAAGCCAACTACTTTCTTGGCTCTCACACGCTTATTAACTGTTAGCATTTCCCAATGTATATTGTTTAAACCTCAGCCTGACTGTTTATAGAAAATATTGTATTAAATGTTAAATAAAACCCACTTTTTCATTATTAGATGTAATTTTCTTTTTTTCTACTTTAATTTCTAAGAATCTGTTTCATCTTATTTTGTGTTGCATCAGCTGTGTAACAATCAACCTTTTATAAGCTATTAAAAGCCAGAAAAGATTTTTAGAGTGTAAAAATGTTTGGAGATAATAATGATTTACTGATACACGTCATACTGATTAACCCATATCTGGAGGGAGAAGAGGTGGATTCATACTTTTCTCAAGGATATTTGCACATAAGTGAATTTAATGAAACCAAATGGATTTGGAACTTGGCTTTCCAGTTAATAATTCTAAGCCATTATACTACCTGTACATCCACACTTATAGCACCTGGTATTCACAAATGGTCACCTATCTGGGTTGAACCTGTCTTGTGGTTGGCACAATGGCATTAAATACTCATAAGGATCTCCTTATTAAATCTGCATCAGTCATGTGGTAACTTTTTTCAAGAGAAAAACAAAATCAGAGTTAATATACACTTGCTTTAGAAAAGAAACTTGACAGGAATTGTACCTACTCTCAGATTCTTGTTAGACAGTCCACCAGGTAGGTTGGAACACATTGGTCATCTATGAATTTCTAAGCTGCTCTGGACAACTTTTTTTTTAGTATTATATGCCTTTGTTTTTTTCTTTCAGTATTTCACAGTGTTTGTAGTGACGGAAATAAATTAATTTTTCAAACATCAGTCGATTCTTAGAGTTGTCTTTACTAGAATAAAAACCTTCGGAATAGCAATATAGGTACTGACCAGGTTTGATACTGCTTAATGTCAGTGATCATATGGGATCCGGTGTTTTAACATGATGTGACCATAAGCTTAAAGTCAAAATAATTGTAAACTTTATGCTTGTAAGTTTGCACCCCAAGATAAAAAAAAATATAAACAGTAAATCTTTATTAGCCTGGCTTTATGTTTCCATACAAATATTATTATTTTATCAAATATATTTTCATCCATTTTGGAATAGCTGGTGAGATATCACATGTGGAATATCTACTCAGGAGTTAGTTCCCTTGAGTGGAAATTAATATCTACTCAGGAGTTAGTTCCCTTGAGTGGAAATTATATACTGGGTGTACTCCCAAAATTGGCATCATTTAAAATGTGAATATCTGAGTAACTACATGTCCCAGGCAAATGAAATTAAACAGACTTCATGTTGAACAATGAAAGATTTATTTATCAAAAGTTGAACAAGATATCCAAAGAGATGTAGATTTTATAACCGTTTCATTAAGCTTCACAAATATTCAATACGCACACTACCTGTGACATGATACATGTAAAATTTATAGTCCAGCTCCTGCCAAACATGCTGTAGCATGTCTTGCATAACATTCTCCAGCATCACAGTGATTCAGTGCTTAAGTTCCCCTAAGCTTGTAGGAAGAGGGGGATATAGACCTGTCCTTTCACATAGCCCCATAGAAAAAATCACAAGGTGAACATGGTATCATTTTAATAGTACATTGTCATTATCATTGGTGTGCCTGATTGATCTTCCTGGTCAATGTTCATTGAGATAAGTCCATTCAGTCAACTTAGATTTTACACATTTTGTTAAAATTTGAGATTATTTGAGCGGGAATTGGCTATGTTATTAGACTACAAGATGATGTCAATTTTTGGAGCTGCCCAATCCCAATTTTCTGGACTTCAAAATGGTTGGCTTCTTGTACGACTTCAGAAAGTACCTGACTTCTCCTGCTTTACAAGAGTCAGATCAAACCAAAAATGGAGTATTGCTGTTCTATCTGGGCTGGATTTGCTCAATTCCAATTTTCTGGGTGTCAAAATGATCAGCTTCTTGTACCAGTCCATAATTTATCTTCACTTTCATTTAGCCTGAAGTATATTGATGAACAGACTTAAAATTCTGACAAACATTTTTAATTTTGTTTATAAATATTTATTGAAAAATAAAATCTTTACATTTGTCTTGATAAAGACAATCTGAGGACAAAATACGTTGACTGAGAAAAGTTTATCTTTTGTTTTTATTCACACACACACACACACACACACACACACACACACACACACACACACACTATATATATATATATATATATATATATATATTTAGAATGGATTTTTTTTAATTAATCCATCAGATTTTAATCACTTTAAACATTACTTTTAATGGATACTCATATTTGAGTAGACGCTCTGTTGATTTATTAAACAGTATATTTATTTTCATCTATCGGCCTGAATGATCAAGAAATCTAATTATGAAAAGAAAAAATTGCATGGTCTTTAATAAGATTTCTTGAACATTCAGGCTGATATTTGAAATGATAATTTTATATATATACTAGCAGTAGAGCCCGGCAATGCCCGGGGATGTAAAAGTAAGAGACAGATCAAGTATCAACCATCATAAAGACTGAAAAATAAAATTGACAAAGATTATTGTTTAAGGTTGATGGACACGCATGTCTTAATTAGTTTTTTTTTTTTGTTTTTTTTTACGAATTTGTCAAACCCAAACTCAAACAAAAACATTGTTTTCAATCGTTATGAGTCTACCGATTGAATAGAATTTTATTATAAACAATTGTCTTGTAAATGGAATTTTTAAAGCATTCTGAATGTAAAAATAAAGAAAAAGTGTGCAAGACAATAAGAAACACTACCTGCCAAAAAAAGTGAAGTTTTGTTGAAATCGGTTGAAAAATGTAGGAAATCACATCCCATATATAAACGAAGACACACACACACACACACACACAAACAAACTGAGTTTTATAATAAGTATAACTCGATATGAGTTGTCCCCCTTTCATTCTGGCGACAGAATCGTGTTTTAGGTGTTTTCAAATTGATTTCATGCAAAAACAATTGTGTTTTTCCAATTTTTGGTGCTTTCAGAACCACCTCAAGGTAATTTTACGCAGTCCTGTGAAGTTTTGTTGAAATCGTTTGAAAAATGTAGGAAATCCGATCCAATATATAAACGTACACACACACACACATACACACACAATCTGTGTTTTATAATAAGTAAGATATAGATAGATAGATAGATAAAAAGAGAGAAATGGTCCATGAATTCACTTAGGTATTTAAAAATGTCATAACATTTTTTATATTTATTTCTTATTTTTTTAGATCTTACATTGGGAAATAAACCCATTAAAAAATTCACAACTAAACAAGGAACAAAACTCATGGAATTTTATATTTTAGAAGATGGAAATGTTAATGTGATGACAATGAGATTTTAAGAATATTTGGTGATGATTGAGTTCAGTCAGTGCAGAACAAATTTGAGATGTGGCTTTAAGTAGATGAGACCACTTCACATATGGTGTGGACAATTATGGGTTCTAGGACAAACTTTTGGACACCAGAAATTACTCAAAAATTCTGAAATCTTAAAGCACATTCTTCTGGTCTCATACCTGATAATTTTCTTTGGGATACCTTAAAGAATGTTTATATGTCAGCAAACCATAGACAATTCAGCAATTAGAGAATAACATCTGTGAAGAAATTCAAGAACTGCCGCTGGAATTATTAACCACAATTATGGAGAACACTAGTGAAAGTGCATGTCTGTGTGAAGCTGAAAATATTGATGTCAGATAATTTTTCATAATTAAACAGGAATATATTTCCAGTGTTCAAATTTTCATTCAGGATAAAGCTATTTTTGAATAATATTGTAATTGGCAAATTTTTAAATCCCAACATAACTTCTGAGGCACCTCATATATACATACTCACACTCACTCACTCAATATCTCTCTCTCTCTCTCTCTCTCTCTATATATATATATATATATATATATATATATATAATCTTTTGCTCGCCAGGGGTTTGATATTGCTGAAGGAGACACATTTATGGTGTTGAAACATGATTGTGATCATGTCATGAGTTTTAACATGTTTTATCCTAAAATAAATAATATTTAACTGTATTGATGCCACTTTTAAATTAAATGTTACGTACAGTGGAATTATACTTCATTTCTTCTCATTTTCTCTGGATATATATATATATATACATAGTCCATTTTAAAGATAAATCACTACTAGTTAGTTTTGAAGTTGTCTTTGAACAATCAGATGTCAATTTACCTGGTAAGAAACAATGCAATTATTAATATGAAGAGTTGAAATTAATGCATGCAAAAATTCACAGCTCAAGCATCCATCCTTCATTGTCAGCCTATGAACTTTTCAGCCCACACTTTTGGTTTATGTCTAGAAAAGAAAATACTTGTACAAACACAAGAAAAATTGAATAAAAAGCTTAATCACAGCACTCTGTTAGTCATCTTAAAAGGGAACTTGTATAAAAGTGTGACTGTTGCTCAAATACACAATTATATATATATATATATATATATATATATATATATATATATATACGTAATATTCAATGTTGGTAACACATCTCGGAGTTTCATGCATTTTATGCAATCTTCAGGTGTGGTGATTCTTCACACCTGAAGATTGCAGCAAATGCATGAAATTCAGAGTCATGTTACCAATGTTGGATATTATGTATAATTCAGTAATATATACTTATTGTTCTGTCTCATAACATTGAGCACTCTATTTATAACACTTATGGAAGAAATATATTTATATGTATGTGCAAGTATTTGTGTGTGTATGTACATTTTTTATGATACCCATTCCTATACGTGTATATATATATATATATATATATATATATATATGTGTATGTGCACGAGTGTGTGCTTGTATTATTGATATCAAAGATAGTGTAAGGTCAGAAATGTTGTCAGTCAGGAAGATTTCAGGAAAACTGAAAGAAAAGACATTAATGCAAACAGTCT
>CAHIKZ030003537.1:2082500-2112500 GCA_903632075.3 Acanthosepion pharaonis
ATAGAAATATATATATATATATATATATATATAGAAACTTATGTAATATATATATATATATATATATATATATATAAATATATATATATATATATATATATATATAGAAACATATTAATATATATATAGAAACATATTAATATACATATATATAGAGAGAGAGGGAGAGAGAGAGAGAAACATATTAATATATATATATATATATATATATATATGTATGTATGTATATAAAAGATTAAAAATCCATAATGAAAGCAGACTTTCTAATAGATTCCTGCCATTATAAACATTCAGCCTATCATTTTCATATTACATACTCAAGACAAAAAAACGTTACACCTTATAGCTTCAGTCCTCTAAATAATGCTCTGAACTTCAATAGATCAAATAAATGAATTGTAAATTCTACTTTTCCAAAACAGTATATCAATGACTAAAACACAATGTAAAACGTGATCTGTACAGATTTTACGGTTTATTTTCCTTCTGTAACAATACATCTTCCAACTTCCAAAAAATATTTTTTATACAATGTTAAATATCACAGCACTGTTTCCTCAGAATAATGCTATGACCTTTTGAATACCAAAGAAATTAAATGCAGGTTGCATTCTTCAAAAATGAAAATTCAACCATATCCTATACGTACCTACATGTATATATTTCATACCATGAAAATTTCAACCATATTATATACATACTTACATATATATGTTCATGAAAGTCAAATGATAAAAGTGATATATTGTATTTTGTTGCTGATAAGATTGTTTTTCCCTATAAAATATTACCAAAAGCCACACTGTATCCTATAAACTGAAGGTTAGTGATGGAAGTTACAAGTTAGCTGTTATGAGGATGCATTTCTATAATAAGGGATTCCACTGAGTTCTACTTGTTATTACAAAAAAGTTTTCATTCATGAAGTAGTTGTAAAATAGAGAAATTAGAAATAGAATGTTTGGAAGATTCTAGATCATTCTAGTATATTCGAGAAAAATCTAGATAATTCGAGAAACATCTAGAAATATGCAAATTAGGTGTTAGCCCCTATAAAAATGGGATTTTGGAAAAGGGTTGTCAGTTGATGAAAAGGAATTTCTGCTGTTATCAACTCCGGCTTTTGATTCAAGGATTATCATATCCAGCTGAAAGAATCTCTATAAAAAGTTGCCAACCAACAAAAACCCAAAAGAGAATTTCATGGAACAAATTTGGTAAATAGAATTTTGACTAATTTTCTTTGACCAAACTAAAAATTAATATTTATTTACACACCTTTGTGGATTTCCAAATATAGCACTTAGATTACTTCACTAGCCCTAAAGTGATAAAGATATTTGATTCCCTTTCCTTCTCCCTTGTAACACTTCGCCAGTAACTCTGTGTTTTCAATTTTGTAGGCCACAATTGTTTATCTTGTATATATTTTATGTTGTGTTTTAGTAAATTAAATATTTGTTTGTGATTTTAGCTCTGTGTTGTGGTAAATCTTTTTTTTTTTTTCCTTTGTTACAATTATCAACACGTAACATTAGCTAATTTTCTGAGAACATTATGGTAAATTTTACACCTAATATATATATGTAGCTTATTTAAAGCTTGTGCACTATCCAGGTTTGTGATGAATTTGTCAAAATGTAGCAGGAAACCTGGGATTCTGTAGAACAGACACTGGAAACACCCTCACAATGGTTTCTGGTTTAGTACGCACTGATATGAACTGCTGATACAACAAAAACTCACCTTTTTTTATACGTTCTTGCCAATCCAGAGAATTTGTATATTAGACACATTGCCAGCTTTGGTTTGACTCACTGAAGCATATGCCTTGTCATTCCAGCACCGATGCTGAAACGGTCTGCTTCATTAGCAATTCACTCACACTTATGGGCTATGTTACTTTAGATCTCTTGGACCACTGAGGTGATTCTCCATGCAAAATTAGAGAGGATTTCAAACTTTAATATGGTTAGGTTTCCATGGTATTATGCATTCTAACATCTCTTCTAATTATTACATTCTAAATAGTTACTATAAATTTGGTACTTCTTGGACTGTGATGATTTTGTCATCTATATTCAGGTTTTCATGCTGAAATCTGCTATTCAGTGAATAACACTGGGGATAAGTCGGGTGGGCTATGAAGTACAAAGAAAAAAAAAATTATTTTTCTGATTTCTTCCTTCAAAAATTGTGCGGCTGGTGTCTAGTGCATCAGAACATCTTATCGTCATCGAAGATTCTCTTCCTTTCCTATGTGCTCTGTCTTTTCAGGACATGTATGATCATGGCTCTCTACAACTTCTTGTCTTTTTTTGTTCAAAATAACTTTTGACTCTTTCAAATTATTCATTGTTATTGTTTTGCCATCAGTTCATGCAAACTCATTAGATAGGTTACTTGATGCCATCTCCTTCTCCTCTTGTCTTTAGTATGTCTTGTGTGTGTTAAATTCTCTAGGTCCTCTTTCCTCATTATGTGTCCCAAAAATTTCAACTGTCTCTTTCTGATTGTAAGCATAAAGTCCCTTTTAGTTTCTGTCTTTTTTTAAAAAAAAACTTCCATATTGTTCAGGTGACAATATTCTTAGAATTTGTTGGTAGAACAACATCACTGTCATTTCAAGATTCTTTTTCATCTGTCAGGAAATTGTCCAACATTCACATTGCAGTTCTCTTATATTGTAAGTACATTTTTTTTAAAATACCAGGTCTACTTTGTGCAACAAACTCCTCTTTCACTTATATTATAACCCATTCACTATCACCGTTGTAAATGTAACCCTCAACCTTGAGTGACTCTCGGGCCTTGCATTGGGTGAACTTTAGTACATAAAAAAAAAACTTTCCCTTTCATAGCCTAGGTGGGAAAACAGCTGTTATATATAGAAAAGCTCCCTAAATTAAAAAGGATCATTCTCTGGTCTGGCTGAAATTTTATTCTTTATTTCAGATCCATTCTTGTTACAAATGATCCATTCTAACTTACGTAATGAACATGTGTGAATAGATAGCAGAGAAAGGTCAAAGAGAAATTATAAAAGTCAACCATTGCTTAGAGCTAAAAGAGACAGGAAGTTGTGGTGAGTCATGATCAAGTAATCTACCTAATGAGTGTGTGAATGGATGGCAAAGCAGGAACGAAGATGAATGGAAAGTCGTCAAACATTGCTTAGCCTAATTCACAGATAATAAAGAAAAAGAATCTTGGAGAAGGACTATTCTGAATTCAAATCTATAGAGAAAGCAATAAAAAACTACTACACTACCTTACATAAGAAGTCATGGCAATTCACAGATAATAAAGAAAAGGAATCTTGGAAATGGACCACTCTGAATTTCCAAACAGTAAAGAAGGCAACGAGAAACCATTCCACTATCTTTCCAAAGAAGGAATGGCAATTCAGAGATGATAAAGGAAAGGAACCTGTGGAGAATGACTGCACTAAATTTGAAACTGTGGAGAATCTAAGGGGAAACAACTCCACTATCTTTCCCAAGAATGCATGGCAATTCACAGATAATAAAGGAAACTGAGGCTGCAAACATTCCAGAACAAAGCATTTCATTTAATGAAATACGAATATTCTGAGTAGAATAATCATTCTAACCTGTCTATTTGAAACTCAGAGGTACTCAAACTTATTCTATGGCTGTGTGTCAACAGGTTGGAAATAAATAAAAAGCTTTCAGAAAAAAAGCTCTGTTTCTGAATGGTATAGCACATCAGATCAAATGACAGTTTCCATAGAGGAATGCAGGTTCGATTCCTGTCGGAGAATGCAATATTTCTCGAACATGCATGCAGGTAAATGTAATTAATAATGTTTAATTGAAAACAGAGCATTTTTAAAAAACAATAAACTGTATCAATAAAAATAATGTATAAACAGAAAATATATTAAATAATTGTCAGACTTAATTCATTTCATAATATATATATATATATATATATATATATATATATATATATATAAAACAGACCACTTCAAGGTTCCATGTAATAAATTATTTCACCACAGCCCTTTTAAAGGACTGTGGATCATCAGACTTTACTTCCAAATTCGATCCGTTACATATGGCGAACCGGTTTCTTCTCGTCGGACATTTTTTTTTTTTTTTTCAACCTTTGGAAGTAAAGTTTGATGATCCGCAGTCCTTCAAAAAGGGCTGTGGTGAAATAATTTATTACATGGAACCTTGAAGTGGTCTGTTTTTATTTAAATTATTTGCTCTGGATTTACATTGAGCTCTCCGGATATCATCCTCCTTGGGTCTACCCATACGGATTACCTACTTTTCATAAACTATATATATATATATATATATATATATATATATATATATATATATATATATAAATTTCCAAGAGGATATAATCTAGTTAGAACTCAATGTCCAGGACAGAGTAAGAATATAATATAAAAGGCTCAAACACTAATATTCCATCGTTATAATTTATTACATTGGAATCATAATCACAATCCAATTCATCAGACCTAGAAATTCAAAATACATCAGAATTAGATCGTGATTACAATTCCAATATAATAAATTATAACCATGGAATATTAGTGCTTGAGCCTTTTTATATATATATATATATATATATATATATATATATATATATATATATATATAGGTCAAGGTAAATGGTAAGAATGATTGTTGCTGCTATTATCATATAAGCCTGTATAATCTGTTAAATGTTCATTGTATTATCAAGTTGCTTTATTACCTATAGAAATACTAGGAAAGGCTCAGTTTTGTGCGAAATCAGAGATTATAACAAGTTTGGAAGATAAAATATCAAAAAAAAAAAAAAAAAAAAAAAGTAAATGTTTCTTTGTTTCTTTCATAGATAAAATTACAAGAAATTCCAGACGTTGATTTTAAGATGTCAGGAATAAAAACTTTTTTTTCTGTCTTATCAAAATAAAAGCCAGAAAAAAAGAGTTTGGCATCATTTTCTGTTATTGTTTGGTGCAGTTGGTTTGACTCAGTATGATACATTAGGCAATCAGCCACTGCTCACCAAATACAAAACCCAATAGCCACCCAAGATAGAGCGTTACTTAATGAGGTTGTTGTAAGGCAGTTGTTCCCAAACGTTTTTGTTTTTTTTTTATCTGGGCTGCATTTTTGGAATGCAAATTTGCTTGTGCCTCACCAAATTTTATGTAATAAAAGTGCATTTAAAAAAGAAATCAAACAAAAAAAACAAAAAAAATGGAGTGGATTAAAGGGAGATAACTACTGTTTTGAAGTCAAAATATTATCACTGTTAACGCTCTCTTCCAATTTGCAGACTCTAGTTACTATATTTTTAATACTTGATATAATATAAAAATATCACAATGTTGAAACCAGTCAATAGTTATTTATAACGATTTATACTGGGACTCATGCATACAATAATATTTTAAATTGGTTTTGATAAATTTATAAGTGCTTATCTTAAATGAATACCTATGATTTTGTGGCAGTATTTTTTATTTATCTTTTCTAAGAGGGTAACATGATTAATTCTCAAGAAAGTATATCTTATCAAATTCTCCTAAATAGACTGAATTCTGCAAGACTCTGACAAGTCATGTTCATTGTTTTTTGACTCCAGGAATCTTTCAATATAGGTCAGTTGTTCCCAATTTTTTTTTTTTGCTCACACCATCAAACTTTATGATAAAAAGTACATTTAAAGGGAGATAACTGCAGATTCCAAGTCAGAACATTATCATTGATAACTCTCTCCTCCAATTTGCAGACCTTAATTACTATATTCTTAATACTTGATATAATGCAAAAATATCTCAATGATAAAATCGGTCAATAACTATTTATATTCTGACTTATGCATGTAATTACAAGTATTCCCTAATAATATTTTAAAATTTGAAATTATATATATTTTTTGCATATGAATTTTTTAAACTGTTTCTAAATCTTTAATTATCTTTCAATCATTCTGCCTCACCTGCTATCCTCTTCCACCACACCATTTGGGAATGACTATTGTAAGGGCATAAAAGGAGGAAGTATGAAATGCATATTATGAGAATATGTTGGACAGATAATCCTAGAATTGACGTTTATAGTGACCAGAGAAGCATTCTCTTGGTGGTCTTAGAAGTGACATGTATTACTAAGCCACTTTGTTATCTTGAGAAATACTACGAAAAACCAAATCTGGTGTCTTACTTATCTATGAGATTATAATATTTTGGGAGTTAAAATATAAAAATAAAATGATTTCTTTTCTTTATAGATAGAATTGCAACAAAATTCACATGTAGTACTGGATTGGCAGTTAGGTTTCATCATTTCACTGTGGAAATTGTGAGATATAATTACAAATTCTATTCTAATATTTTCTAGATTGTGGAACTCTTCTTGTCAACTATGATCTTCAAAATGTTAAATTCAGCATCATTTATCATCTTCTGCCTCCTGTTCTTTTATTGTCTTCTCTGTTTCTTTTCCCCTCAGTAACCCCTTGCATTATTGTGGATTTTATTGCTTTGCTTGGTGTGAAATGATTAAAAAAATAATAGACAAATGAATATTGACATGGGTCATAATTAACAATAATAACATTGCTGAAGCAGTCATTATAAGTCAGAATAAATGCTATCTTCCAGATGACTCAAGTCTAAGATAACTTATGCAATAAAGTCACTAATCATTTTTATTAAGTTCTATTATTACACACTTACAGAAGATGTAAGTTAGATTTTTGATTTTGGTTGTTAAAATATATATATATATATATATATATATATATATATATATATATATAGTTGTGTGATAAGATGAAGAACAAAAAGGAAAGGTTTATCAATCTAATATGTTCCATTTTCATTAATAACTCAAAGTTGATTGTTGCATTTAGTTATTGTATTAATATCTAAGTTTACTTTTTAAAAGTTCAATGATAATTCTTCTGCCACAACTTAATTTAAAAACAATTTGATGTATGTAGGTCCTTACTTTCCATACAAACAATTATTTTTATTGCATGAGTGAATTTTGCTGGATTTTGCAATTAATTTCAATTATTCCCAAATTTATTTCCAAGTTATAAAACTTGTTATTGTATATAAAAATTTGTTTCAAAAAAATCACATTAAAAAAAAAAGTTGCCAAAATCAATTGCAGTAATGAAAACTTGTGAATCCAAAATTTCAGATATAATTGTTGATTTTAGACTTGAAGAGGTTAAGATTATAGTGATTGGGAAAGCATCTTCTTGGGAGTCTCTGTTCCACAAAGTGGCAGTTCTAGGGAAGAAGCTAACCAAATGGAATTTCCTTCATCTTTATCCACATCTCACCTGATATTTTACACATCTTTCTCTATCACACCAAGAACTCATTTTCTATTAATATTCTTCGTTTATTTCTTTGAGAAAACCACTTTTTTGTATCACATTTCCTCAACTTTTGGTTCGCATTTCATCTATAAATTTCTATAATTTGAATGATTCTTTACATTTTTTTTTTTGCATTAATACAAGCTGATGTTTTATTTTTTAAAGTAAAAATCACCCGGTACAAGGCCCAAGAGCAACTCAAGGTAGAGACGCGTATAAAGGCAGCCATGTTTTTCCCCGAATATTCAGACAGCCAGCCTTTGATATCGAAGCCTGAAGAATTACGGAACAGCTGCTGGTGGTATTGGCGATATAGGCGGATTCAGTAGAGGGTCTGACTCGTGAGTGTTAATCTTTAATGTTGTTTTATTGAACAGATTACGTACTGCGCTGGATTCTATATTCATAGACTATGGTGAACATGGTTAACAAGCGATTAATATTGTAGCATTCAAGGAAGCATCCACATGGATGTCTGTTCCACAAACTGGGTGTTCTTGGTGGTAGGGATTGTTCCCTAATTAAATTTTCTATTTACACTATTCCAGTTTCTTTTATTATTCCCTCTCCTTAGTAATATTTTCTTTTTCTCATATTCTTTCACACTCAGTAACCCCTTGTGTCTAAGTGGCTTTATTGCATCACTTGGGAGTGAAATGCTAAAAAAAAAATTATGTAAGTGTTATGGGACCTTACCCATAATAACATAATGGACTATTCCATACGTAATAAATACTGTGCCTCAAGAGGAAGCAGGAAGTTCAGTCTGAAATCTGGAGTGAGGTCCATCAGAAGTTCGTCAGGAGTCTGTCAGAGCAAGCAAGGCAGTCAGTCAAACAGAGTCGCATGTCCAGACAATTACTACTAAACCTGATTGTTCGTACTAACACTTTCTACTTCTCTGTATATATTCCTGTTTGTAATATATCTGTGTTATTCCATATTCGTATTCGAGTTCTTCTTTATTGGTACTACCTTGGACTATCACCGTGGTACAAGGACCTTGGACCATAACAGTAAGAAATGAGGATGATTCAACTCTGTGAAAGTAGCATGGCATGTCCAAGTTGTGAAGGTCTGAACTGGAGAAAATAAGGAATGGAGCTCATCTGAACATTTTCCATGGAAATAGCCATAGACTTGCAACTTTGCATCTGTGGGGAAAGAGGATGGAGAGAGAAAAATAATTTATCCCCTAAAAGACCATGTAAATAATTCTACCAAGTTTGTACAGTGATTCTCCCATTTACTATTGCAGCAGTAGCAATAACTTTAATTTCTTTGTTATACCCATTGATAGAGCCCAACACAGGCTAATCACACAAATTAAGAACACCTATAATAAAAATATCTAGGTACCATATCTTAGCAATTTGAAATATGCTTTTGCCCTTGAGATGGTATTTTTGTCAATTTTTAAAATAAATTTTGGTACTGATTGATTGTCATTTTTACGGCTTATCAACCTTTTGTAGGCTATTTAAAGCCAGAAAATATTTTTTAGAGTGTAAGAATTTTTCAGGGGATAATAATGATTTATTGATAAAAGTCCTAGTAACTAACCCATAGCTGGTGGGAAGAAGAGGTGGATTCATGCCTTTCCCAATTAAATATAATGAACCTGACTGGAATTGGAACTTGACTCAATAATTTCAAATTCTATAACCATAACACCACCTGCACATCCAAGTTTACATCACTGGCTACACCCAAGTGGTTACGGTGCTTAACTTCAGTGATTGTATAAGAACGGGTGTTACAAAGTCATATGGGAATAAACCATTTTTTGGTACTGAGATATTAATTTAAAGAATTAAACAAGAAAACTACTTTGGCTTGACTAATGCTTAATAGACTTTCTATGGAAGACAAAAGATTTTTTTTTTTTTACTGAAGCAAGAGAATTGCATTTTTAGCATAATTGGAATGAAACGTCCAAAGCTTCTAAAGAATATTTTTATTTGGATGGAACGAAAAATGCAAAAGCAAGAAAGAATTTGCATGCCAATGTAATGAATCACAGCAAAGAATTCTTCATCTTTTAATCAGCTTATAAGAGAATTTATTTTAACCTCCTTGCCGGATTTTATTAATCTTTTTTTATCTTTTAATTCTTTATATTTTATACTTATTTGTCTCATTTTTTTTTTTGAATGGATTTATTTTTATACCATAATTTACCAATTCCATTCTCATGAATATCTGCTAATCAAGTCTCTATTAAGTGAAGAATTTCTTGACAGCCATTTCTGTTGTTGTCTCATTATTTCTAATGTGACAACAGAATCATGCAGGTGACGTGGCTCAGCTGGCAGCACACTGAATTGGGAGCCAGACAATTGAGCCAGTTATTAGAAGTTGAAAGTAGATTGCCTGGTGGCTGCAGTAGTTGTGTTGTTACCACAAGTACCAGATGTCAGTGTTTGCGCTTTGATAAAAGTCAGAACTCCTAGTCTGTAGAGAACAGTAACACAATATTCTGACTCCATTTTCTTTTGTATTAAGTTTTATCTATGTATATACCTATCTTTCCCATTTTGTTTCTATTTATCTAGCTAGCTAACTCACAAAATATTGAAATCTGTTCATACTCATCTTTTTTATATTAATGTTCACCCAATAACAGGCTCAAAGTAGAAGGGCTATTGTGTGGTGTTGTATGAGCATGAGTGAAGTTCATGAGCCTATGCAAGAAAGAAAATGGTTAACAATAGACTTGAAGAGGTCAAGATTGTCGTGGTAGAGAAAACATCCTGCTGGGAATTGGTTTCACAAAGCAGCAATTCTTGGGAAGAAGTGATCAGAATAGAACTTAGTTTCTATTGGAATATGAAGGAAATGGGGATTATTTACACTATCCTTTCATAGATTTATCTCAGTCTGTTCATATCTATCTATCAATCTATCTATCTCAGTTTGTTCATATCTATCTATTTATCTGTTTGTTCATATTTATCTCAGTTTGTTCATATCTACCTCAATTTGTTCATATCCAAGATTGCTCATATCTACCTCAATTTGTTCATATCTATTTACCTCAGCTTGTTCATATCTACCTCAATTTGTTCATATCTATCTCAGTTTGTTCATCTCTATTTATCTAAGTTTGTTCATATCTACCTCAATTTGTTCATATCTATTTACCTCAATTTGTTCATATCTATCTCAGTTTGTTCATATCTACCTCAATTTGTTCATATTTACCTCAATTTGTTCATATCTATCTCAGTTTGTTCATATCTACCTCAATTTGTTCATATCTATTTATCTCAGCTTGTTCATATCTACCTCAATTTGTTTATATCTATCTCAGTTTGTTCATCTCTATTTATTTAAGTTTGTTCATATCTATTTATCTCAGTTTGTTCATATCTAAATCTATTCATATCTCAGCCTGCTCCTATTTATCTATCGCAATCTGTTCACTTCTATCTATCTATCTGAGACGAGTGACAGGGTTATGTGCATATCACTCTGTCCTATTGGGAAAATCAGGTGTGTGTACTCCAAAAGAGTTGAGTGTTGAGTTGGAAGAGAATTTCCAAACAACGCATTCAACCTTGTCTACTCAGGACTTTGAATTGATTGAATAGAGGAGGGATTGAGGATCTGCTGTAGTTCAGCCCACTCTTGCAGAGCCACCAATAATCTCTAGAACTGAACCTGCAAGATGCTATATGTTGTTTCATTCTATCAGCAAACAGTAACTTTGCTTCTTTGAGGACATGATTGTACTCATTATGAGCAGAGTCAAAGAGACGTCCCTTTGCAATCAGATGTGTCTCTCTGGTATAGATGAAAGAAGTGATTCCTGTGGGCTATAGCAACCAATCATGCAGGTGAAAATCAGAGAGATAAACAGTTTAACTTGGTATTTCTTTACTGGATTGAAAGTATTGATGCTGGCTTTCACCCAGGAAGAGACATCAGATGCACATTTTTGAACAGGATTAAAAACTTCATTCCAAGAGACGTCACAAAGGTGATCACAGAACGAGTTCAAATCTGCTTGTTGATAACAGAAAGATATTTTGTTGGTAGGGGGTTCTTGCCTGGTAGGGAAGCAGAAGAAGATGTTTACAGACTACTGCATGATCAGAGCTGCCAAGAGGGCAAAACTGTATAGTATGACAAGAGTCAGAGATAGAGGTAAAAAAGAGATTGAGAAGAGGTTACTGGGGAAATGTGTGGGGAAGTCAACCCCTTGTGTGAGAGATTGAGATGTTAAGGGTTTGGATGCCAGCAAGGTCAGTGACAGAGTGTTTAAGCCACTTGGTATGGTGGGCATTAAAGTCACTGAACACAAATATAGTTGCAAATGGGTGTAGGAAGATTGCCTTATCTATATTATCAGAAATAGTATCTAACAGCAGATGTCTTGAGAGGAAGGGAAATGGTAGAGAAAGAAGAGAGAGCTGACTGATTTAAGTAGAGAGAGACGGAGACACATGTAAGAATGGTCTGGAGATTCAAGGGAGAGTTTCCTAGCTAGTGGGAAATGTCCACAGACATAAACTCCCAGGCCATGTGGACATTAGAGTCCTTTCTAAGGAAAGAAAGGTAGCCAGGAATCAAGAAATCAGAGGAGGGGATTAAAGAGTGAAGATTAGTCTCACAGAGAGCTAGGATGTCCAGAAACTTTTCAAAGAGGAATGAATCTGCACTGAAGAATTTGGTATGAAAATAACGATTATTGGAGAAAGAAAGGTTAAGGAATTTAAGTGTTTTTTGTTGAGCTGGTTTAGGTTTATATCTTTAGTTGCTTATTGTCATGATCTGTCATTTTGGTAAGGAAAGGTCTAGGGTAGTAGTAGCAGGAAGGGAATTAGTTCAGGCTGCAACATAGTGGGGACTGAGTGTTGCCCATTGGTGGTGCTCACAGGGACACAATAAGTGATATGGCAAGAACCCTGATATCATGTGACTCTTAATTAGAGCAGACTCTCAAGACACTGTGTTAGAGTTTGGGATCCTATCAGTTGGGAACAGCAACCAGAAAAGTGCCATCATTCAGAATAAAGAGATGTTGCCACTACCCACACATGAAAAATTCATGACTATACCACTATTAAGGCGTGACAGATGGAAAGGAACCAGCCTATCATCTATCTGAGTCTATTCATATCTGTTTCAGTCTGTTCATATCTATCAATCTATCTCTGTTCATCTCTATCTCAGTCAGTTCATCTCTATCTACCTACCTATCTTTCTATTTGAGTCTGTTCCTATCTCAATTTGTTCAGATCTGTCTCAGTCTGTTCAAATGTATCTCATTCCTTTTCACCTCTATATATCTTTCTCAGTCTGTTCATATCTACCTATCTATATATCTATCTAGGTCAGCATGTTCATATCTATCTCACTCTGTTTATATCTATCTCAGTCAGTTCATATTTATTTATCTATCTAATTCTATTCATATTTATCTCAGTCTGTTCATATCTATTTCATTTCGTTCATACCTATCTGTCTATTCATGTCTATCTATCTGTTTATCTATGTATCTGTCTATCTAACTTAGCCTTTCTATCTATCTATATCATTCTGTTAATATCTGTCTTTCTATCCCAGTCTGTTTATATCTATATATCTATTTCAGTTTGGTTATATCTATCTATCTATCTATCTTATTTTTTAGAGGAAGTGTATCATTGCTCCAACTTCCCGAGGTTGACCTTAGGGATCAGATACAATACAATATATGGAAGTCAATTTTGATTGGCTGAAGTTTTTCATAGTCAAGTCTTAACTGTCAAACAATGCTTTCTTTTGTGTCTGAAATGGCTTCCCAGTGGAGGGAGTGTGACACCACTGGATTGTTAGAAATGTATACATTGACAGAATAAAATAGCTAAGTTAAAATTCCCTGTGTTGAAGTTCCTTTATTCCTGGACTCACAACAACTAGCAATCACTGGCCGTAAGAGAAGAATGCAATTTTATTATTGAATTGACAATGTCACCCAAATCCACCCACAACAAGGGGCTATGCAGCATCTGTGCATCTGTTCATATCTATTGCAGTCTGTTCATATCTATCCATCTATCCCATTCTGTTTCTATTTTTCTATCTAGCTAACTTACGAAATATTGAAACCTGTTTATTTATGTATCTGTCAAAACATTGTGATAATAGCAACAAAGCTGCAGATATAAGTCCTAATGTAGATAATATATATAATTATATTGTTTAAAATTTGCTATACTTGTGATGGAAGTGTGATCAGTTTTGGGGATAGCACATTTGTAGATATCAACATTACAGATATAGATCCTAACTTTGCTGTTTCAAGTCTGAAGCAATCTTCAGACCCTGAGTTTTTTTGTTGCTTTTTTTTTAAGCATTTCACCCCAAGAAAGGCGGGATGCCACTGGTACACAAGGGGTTACAGAGTCATTGCGAGAGTAAAGAGGTATGATGGAGGAAAGGATGAAGAGAAGGGCAGGGGATAGTTCAGGGCATCTGGAGATGTCGATTGACATTACATTTGAATAGTTGGAGATTATAGCTATCAGGGAAACAAGTAAAAGGAAGGGAATTCCACAGATGGGATGTGCGAGATATGAAGCTATTGGAGTAGAAGAGACAGCCATATTTAACCATTTTGACAGTGAAAGGGTGGGACCATGATGCCAGCCTAGTAGCACGCTTAAATTTATACAGTCTGGGAACTAACAAAAGTAGCTCGTCGGAGCAGTTACCATGAAAGTATTTGTAGAAAATACAGAGGAAGGTGACGACGTGTCTGTGAGAGAGCGACTGAAGACGAGATGCCAGATCAGGACCAATTGTATAGGCACTCTATATAGGTCACTAGGGCTTACAAGAAATGGAGAAAAAAGAAACTGGCTTTTGCAGGTATTTTTTCTTAGCACTAGTCATTTGGATTATACAGAATCCTGCTTTTTATTATTTTATTTTTATTTATTTATTCATTTTATTTTTCTGGATGAATATGATACATAATTTTTCATTTTTTAAGATAATTAATGATAAAGTAGAAAAAGTTTTATGTGTGAGACAACTCAGATATCAGCACTCACTAAAAATAATGTTTATAGTAATAAGAAAAAATGTAAGTGAATGTAATGAACTCAACTAGAAGTTGAACACAGCCCTAATAGAATCTGCCTATATTTCTGAGATGAGGTATTATGTACACTATTTATATTATTTAGACTATTGTCCTCTTCTTTGTTGCCATATTTATTACAACGTTTCGGCCTTTCAGTATCTGTCTATATTTCTGAGATGAGGTATTATGTACACTATTTACATTATTCGGACTATTGTTCTCATCCTTGTCGCCATATCTATTACAATGTTCCGCCCCTTCAGTATCTGTCTATATTTCTGAGATGAGGTATTATGTACAATATTTACATTTTTCGGACTATTGTCCTCATATTTGTCGCCCTATTTATCACAACGTTTCGGCCCTTCAGTATCTATCTATATTTCTGAGATGAGGTATTATGTACACAATTTACATTATTCGGACTATTGTCCTCATCATTGTTGACATATTTATCACAACGTTTTGGCCCTTCAGTATCTGTCTATATTTCTGAGATGAGGTATTATATACACTATTTACATTATTCAGTCTATTGTCCTCATCTTTGTCGCCATATTTATGACAACGTTTCAACCGTTGTACACTCCGGCCTTCTCCAGGTGGTTGGAATGTTGAACTGTACTCTTTATTTCACTCACTGAGAATTTCTATAATAAAAACCATCAATAATGCATGTACATTATACATATTATAACGTTAATTTATCAGTAATACTTTGCTTTAATTCTTGACCAATGACAATCTATTTTGGTTTGATTTTCAAAGCATTTCTATAACAAAATAATTATTTACATTATTTGTCCTCATCTTTGTTGCCATATTTATTACAACATTACAGCCATTGTATGCTCTGGCCTTCTTCAGGTGGTTGGAATGTCAAACTGAACCCTTTATTTCACTCACTGGGGTAGACTGTTCTAGTTCCACGTGCCATGTCTAATGGATGTCAGTTATCTCCTGTTAATTCCTCTCTGCAAGTTCTCCACTGCATTAATTGGGTATTGAACTCACACTCTTTGGTCAGTATAAGTAGTACCCTACAAAGTAACAACTACCCTGGGTACATGGCAGCAGCCCCAAAAAACTGGGATGAGGACTCATGGAACAGTGGATAAAGGCATTGGTTAGATCCAGTGACAGGACCCAAAGAGTGTGAGTTCAAAACCCAGTTAAAGCAGTGGAGAATTTGCAGAGGGGAATTAACAGGAGATAACTGATAACTGACATCCATTAAAAATATGGCACGTGAAACTAAAACAGTCTACCCCAGTGAGCGAAATAAAGGGTTCAGTTTTACATTCCAACCAGGAAGAAGGCTGAAGTGTACAACGATCAAAACATTGTAATAAATATGGCAACAAAGATGAGGACAATAGTCCGAATAATGTAAATAGTGTACATAATACCTCATCTCAGAAATATTGACAATTACAAAAGGGCCGAAACGTTGTAATAAATATAGCGACAAAAATGAGGACAATAGTCCAAATAATGTAAATAGTGTACATAATACCTCATCTCAAAAATATAGACAGATACTGAAGGGCTGAAACGTTATGATGAATATGGTGACAAAGATGAGGACAATAGTCCGAATAATATAAATAGTGTACATAATACCTCATCTCAGAAATATAGACAGATACTGAAGGGCCGAAACGTTATGATGAATATGGTGACAAAGATGAGGACAATAGTCTGAATAATGTAAATAGTGTACATAATACCTCATCTCAGAAATATAGACAGATACTGAAGGGCCGAAACGTTATGATGAATATAGTGACAAAGATGAGGACAATAGTCTGAATAATGTAAATAGTGTACATAATACCTCATCTCAGAAATATAGACAGATACTGAAGGGCCAAAACGTTATGATGAATATGGTGACAAAGATGAGGACAATAGTCCGAATAATGTAAATAGTGTACATAATACCTCATCTCAGAAATATAGTCAGATACTGAAAGGCCAAAACATTGTGATGAATATGGTGACAAAGATGAGGACAATAGTCCAAATAATGTAAATAGTGTACATAATACCTCATCTCAGAAATATAGACAGATACTGAAGGGCTGAAACGTTATGATGAATATGGTGACAAAGATGAGGACAATAGTCTGAATAATGTAAATAGTGTACATAATACCTCATCTCAGAAATATAGTCAGATACTGAAGGGCCAAAACATTGTGATGAATATGGTGACAAAGATGAGGACAATAGTCTGAACAATGTAAATAGTGTACATAATACCTCATCTCAGAAATATAGTCAGATACTGAAGGGCCAAAACATTGTGATGAATATGGTGACAAAGATGAGGACAATAGTCTGAATAATGTAAAGAATGTACAGCCCTACTACTTTTTCATTCCAAACCACTATTCATTACACACCTGCGCTTTCTGAAAAAGTAAATGCAATTTGAAGTTGGCTTACCAATTCCGCATTCTATGTTGCTATCTATTACACTACCTGCATATTCACATTCTTCAGTTGGACGTACAAAATACACCTGGCAGTTAATACAGAATGCAATGAGAATTTCAATTTCGGTAGGAATCTTTGCTTCAGCTAATCAATTGTTTATTTCCCAGGCAGAGCAATTGCTGTCGTCATAGCAACAATCCTGGCCAAAAATATTACTGGGTGTTGGCCATTATTTTATTTTAGTATTTGAGATTTGGCAGATCCTGCAGTTAAAATGAAATTCCTGTCTGAATTCCTGGGGTGTAGGAGTTATCATTATTTACACTTGGACTAATGTTCTCATCTTTGTTGCTATGATCAGGTTTCTACTGTTGTCCCTTCTTAGACTCAGTTGAAACTGAGTAAGCAATTAACTGAGTAGTACTAAATAATAATGAGCTTACAACCACACATCATGTTGAAACACTGATTCTTGTATGATCACCAAAGTTAGTGAGTTCAATATCTATCTAAGCCAAAAGCAAAGTGCTTAAATGTCTAAAGTCGAATCCTATGATCAGTTTGTGAACTCTCCAAGAGAGTAATAAAAGTAATATTTCATCATCACAGAGCAAACCCTGAATTTTCTCTAGTCATGAGGTTTAGGGCCATATCATGTTAAAACACTAGTTCTCATCAAATCACTGAAGTAATTTTGTGCAAGGTTACTAGCTACATGGGCAACTACTCAGGAATACCATGGCAGCTTGCATGCACAGGTGGTATAATGGATAAGACCTCAGAGTGAGAATTCAGAGCGCTGAGTTCAAAATCAAGTTGGGTTTGTTATGTTCACATGTGTGGAAGGTATTTACTCACCTCTTCTCCTCCTAGCTATGGGTAGAACTTGTATCAGAAAATCATTATCACCAAAAATTTCTTACAATCCAAAAATATGATTTGGCATTAAATAACCTTAAAATGGTTGATAAGCCATAAAAAACAAATCAATCAATAGTATCGGATGTCTTTGCTAAACTGAATGATATAGTTCTTTTTTCATGATTCCCTTGATCTGAATCAAATCTTCAGCCCTTTTGGTAAATTCAAAATGTCTACTTAGGGGTTAATGGTGAAAATAAAATATGTTTTCTCATACAAAATATTCCTAATTTAGCAAAATGTATTGTGAACAGACAAATGCAAATTTTAAATTTTTGGAACCTAGAGAAAGACTGAAAAATAAAAGCAAATCCACTGTAGTCACTGAAATTTTATCTTTTACTTTAAAGCAAAATACAAAAATATCTCATTTTAACCCCAAACTTTTTACCTATAGTGTATGCATATATATATATCTAGGCAGCATTTTTTCATTGATGCATGTTTCATTAAATAATATAGACAAGTTTTGTCTATTTATTTTATCTAAATTCTTTTCATATCGTCTGATAAGCTTAATAACATTATCATTAAAAGACGAAAGAAAATCACAATATTGATACATATTTTTTAATCCTATCTAAGCTTTTGGCTTACGTAAGCCATTATCAAAGATGACAATTACATTATAATATATTAAACAATACATGAACAAAGCAATAATGATAGTCTGTTTTTGTTTACATGGAAGATTTCCAAGCAATGACAAAATCGTGCATATGAGACGCTAGAAGCGAAAATCGCACCGCAGCTCATGACATCACACATGACTATGTGAGAGTGAAAATGAGAAGTATTAAGTGTTTGATTCTGCATCCTGCCTTGTAGAGGAAGCCATCATTTAATCCAGTATGTTTTACTACTTGTCCATGAAGAATATCACAGCTGGGGAACACATTTTCTTTACTAAGATTTCTCCAATGCACAGACCAATAGACATAATACACACTATTTAATACATAAAAATGGGGCATTATTCCAAATACAAAGTATCCACTATATATATATATATATATATATATATATATTCTCATCCACAGGCAGACTCTTTCGCTGTATCACAGCTCATCAGTGTGGCTAGACATTCAGTTGCCTCTAGCTATGATCAAAACCTGGCTGAATTGGTGTCAGATTTTACCTCTAAGCCATTAGCGCACAGCAGGGAAGATGGTGAATTTAAGTGTATTTATTTTTAGATAAACACACAATGACTGAGAGTACTCAATTTGATTTACTGAAGAGTCAGGCATTATTAGCCATAATAGTCACTGTTTACAAACCCACACTTCCTCCCCAGAGAGTTCAACCAAAATAAATTTTTCAGGAGCATATATTGTCATCAACAGACAGACAGTTTCATTGTATCCCAGCTCATCAGTGTGGCTAGACGTCTGGTTGCCTCTAGCTAGGGTCGAAAGCTGGCTGAATTGGCATCAGTCAGAGATTTTACCCCTGCGCACAGCAGGGAAGAAGGTGAATTTAGGCGTATTTATTTTTAGATAAACACACAGTGACTGAGAGAATTAATAGTGGATACTTTGTATTTGGAATAGACACCTATATTTATTTTATACATATCAGTTTTAACCTATGAAAATTTCAAAGTTTACCTATTTGAATTTTCTGATGAATCTTAATTCTTAAGTTAATGATTGATGAAGCTCATGGCATGTTAACACACATACACATTCATTATTTCGCATTTTAGAGGAGGTCACAAGATTTTAACTTCTACTTTGCTTCCAATGAAAACCTTTTAAGGTAGATTTGCAAAAAACATTAATTTGATCATTTTCATTCTGCCTACACTTCTGTGAATGTGCAAAATGCATTCACATGCTCCATACACTTTCCATTTCTTTTATTCATCTACACATCTGCTTCTCAATCTGTCAATCCACCCATGCATATATGTATATAACATAACCCACTGTTATCTATATGTTTATGCAGCCATATACAATGGAAAAGTTCTCAGTGCAACCAAGAATTCTTATGTTTGGGCTCGATTTGGGAAAGTAGGTCAGGCTGGAGGCTTTCCAGAATTCATTCATCTCTTAGTTCTGGTGATCAATTTATCTATTATAGATCATCTATCTCAGTGTACATCTATTTATCTCAGGCTTCTCTATATCAACCTAGCTTTGTCTACTTTGATGTCCATCAGTCTCCTTCAATTCTATTCATCTATCTCAGTTGACATTTATATATCAATCTTTATATAACAATTTCACAGTCTCTCTGATTATGTGTACTTGTCTCTGTGACTATCTATGCTCCACTTTACTGTCTGTCTCTCTGTCTCAGTTTACTTTTCTCTCTATTTATCTATGTTTATTTTTGCCTGTCTCTCTGTCTCAGTTTACTTTTCTCTCTTTCTACCTATGTATCTATCTCTGTTTACTTTATTCATCTATCCCAGTTTACTTATCTAAGTTTACTTTCGATCTAAGTTTTCTTATCTACATCATACTTCAGTATCTGTCTATATTTCTGAGATGAAGTATTATGTACACTATTTACCTTATTCGGTCTATTGTCACCATATTTATTACAATGTTTTGGCCCTTCAGTATCTGTCTATATTTCTGAGATGAAGTATTATGTACACTATTTACATTATTCAGACTATTGTCCTCATCTTTGTTGCCATATTTATCACAACGTTTCTATGTCCCAGAAATTCATACACAGATGTCCTCAAAGACACATGGTACAGTGGATAAAGGCATTGGTTAGATCCAGTGACAGGACCCAAAGAGTTGTGAGTTCAGTACCTGGTTAAGGCAGTGGAGAACTTGGAGACATGAATTAACAGGAGATAACTGATAACTGACATCCATTAGACATGGCATGTGGAACTAGAACAGTCTACTCCAGTGAGTGAAATAAAGGTTTCAGTTCGACATTTCAACTACCTGAAGAAGGCCAGAGTGTACAATGGCCGAAATGTTGTGATAAAGATGGCAACAAAGATGAGGACAATAGTTCAAATAATGTAAATAGTGTATGCCATACTTGAACAAGATAGTGAAAATATGTTAATACTAGAAGAATTATTGTATTCTATGAGTGGGCCTGACCAAGAACTTTTTCAGCAACTCCTTTTCCAAATTACTTTACTATTTAAAGAACCTTCACACCAAAACAAAGACCTAAATTATAGGCTTCTTCATACATATCTTTGATTCAATTTCTCAGTGGAAACAGTAAATTCCTTTTTTTTTTATTCCTTAATCAAGAATATCTAAGAAGTTTATTACTGATGATTTCATTGCTTTCAATCTAAAACTGTGTGCTGTCGGCCTCAAGCAAGTATTATCGATAACATGTTTGAAACATTTATCAAGATTAATAAATTAAAGGAATGTCAGCAAAATCTGACCAATTTTTTTTGTGTAAGAATTAATTCACAAAGTGTAAGTCATGGCTGAGTGAGCAATAAAACAGGGGTGAACTTTGGGATTCCAGGGTGGGATCTTTTACTTTTTCTTTAATTAAAGAATTTTGTTTATTGAATTACAATACCCCGTCATTCTATTGAATTTTTGTTTTTTGAAGTCTACTTCAGTTTTCTTATTTTATATTCACTTATGAATTAAAAGAAATTACCGTGTATTTAAAAATCTATCAATCCACCTATTGTTATTAAGTTTCTAAAATTCCTCTATAAAAATAATCCATGTAAATGTATATGTACTAATACAGGAAAGAATGATGATTTTCAATAAGAGATGCATATTTAGAATGCTTCTTTTGAGTTGGACAATCTTGGAAAGTGCAGAATGAGATTCTGATTTATAAAGAAAAGGGTGCCTTAGGTGAAAAAAATGTTGAGAACTACTACAAGAGAATTATTATATGAGAAAATTTCATTAGAAACAAAAGAAAGAATGCTGAACTGTTATATAATATCAGCCATCATATATGGCTGCGAATGCTGGGCAATTTCCTCACAAATGAAGAAGAGACTTGAAGCAAGAGAAACAAAGAAAAGGGTACTGAACTGTTATATAATATCAGTCCTCCTATATGGCTGCGAATGCTGGGCAATTTCCTCACAGATGAAGAAGAGACTTGAAGCAACAGAAATAAAGAAAAGAGGACTGAATTGTTATGTAACATCAGTCATCCTATATGGCTGTGAATGCTGGACAATTTCCTCAGAGATGAAGGACATTTGAGGCAATAGAAAGTGTTCTAGAAAAGGATGCTGACAATCCCATAGACTGAATATATAAGCAGTCAGGAAATTTTAAGGAAAATGTAAACAAAAAGGCCACTTATATACAGAATAAAAAAAGAGTTGAAATATTTGATACACATAGTTAGGAAAGAGGGCCAAGAGCATTTTACACTTGTTTTATAGTGTTGTTTTTTTGGCACATGACGAGTAGTCAACTTCCTGTTGTCTGACACTTTACTCTACATTTTATTTATTCTATAACCAACATATGCAAATAAGTAAAATCCTATTTCTCTATCCTACTACACCTCCCTGAACCAAAGAACTTTAATACCTTTTGTTGTTTTTGAACTTATTCTCCAACCCCTTTTCTTTTCTCCTCTTTGGGGTTTATGTCCTGTTCTTTTTCATGGAGATCCTGGTCTCATTTCATCTTTTTCCATGTCTGAGTTACTCCTGCTATCATTCATAGGTTTGTTTTCTATTACATTTTCCTGATCTGAAGAACTCATCCTTTCTTTGTCAAGACCTTGAGTTCCCAGTTTTTCTCAAACTCACAGAATATGCTAGCTTCTCTTAATCTGTGAAGATATTGTATAATTGTTTCATCTTGTTTCTTTTTAACTGACAGAAATTTGGTTCTTTCCGCGAAGACAAGTTTTTTCTTAGGTCACAAATTTCTTTTGCCGAAAGTCAAATCCTCCAATTTTTTGGGGTATACCATAACAGAAATTTTCATTATAGTTTCACAACCTGCAAGAAAAGGTTGGTTATCCTATTTTCTCTCCCTCTTGTCTTGCAATATTTCAATTTTTTTAGCCCTTGCCAGGGCTGCAAAACACTGAATCCAAGTCTCAACAAATTCTGGTAGATGTTGCATAGTGTTGTTTTATGACACATGATCAGTAATCAACTTCCTGTCACCTGACTCTCTACTCTAGACATTATTTCTCCTATTACCAATATACGCAAACAGTTAAAATCCTTTTTTTTATTTTTTTTTTACACTATTTACATCATTCGGATTGTTGTCCTCATCTTTTAAGCTTTGTATAGGTTGGGTTTCTTCTTGTACTTTCTTTTTATCTTTTAGTTGATTTAATCAGATTAAATTATTTACACTATTTACATTATTCAAAATGTTGTCCTCATCTTTATCGCCATATTCATGATTTGACCATTCTACACTTCGACCTTATTCAGGTGATATATGTTAGAATTTTGAATAAAACCATTTATTTAGTCCATGAGGAAATGATTTAAAAAGGTAGAGGGGGACAATATTGCTTATAATTGCAATGCATAGGAAATTGTGGAGAGCCATGATTGCTCAAATCTTAAAGGAACATGATACATAAAATTTATTTTGTGTGTTGTGGGGTATGCCTATTTTTTTCCATGTTTTCTGACTTCTTATCAGCTTTGCAAGGTTAGAATAAGTGTTTTATTATTTACAGCTGTTTTTAATATGACTATCCACACCTCATGTCTAATTAGAATTAATCTAATTAATCTGTAGCTTATAGATTGTACTAATTCCACATGCCATGACTTTTCTGGATATCTCAGTTTTAGTTAATTCCTTTTAGTAAGTCAACTTTCCAAGTTTTATTTGTTCATCTCTGCTGTGACCAGGTATTGAACGCACAACTCTTTGGGTCAAGTCACTTTTTGGATTACTTCAACCAGTGCTTTTATCAACTGGGCCATGTGTCCTTGAGAACAATCTATCTCTGTGGACTAAATAAAGGGTTTGGTTCCAAAATTTATTGGCTGAAGAAGGCCAGAGTGTACAATGGCTGAAAAGTCATGAATATGGCAATAAAGATGAGGTAAACAATCCAAAGAATTTAAATCGTGTAAATAGTTACACTACCTTATTTCAAAAACATAGACAGGTAAAACTCTATTTACCAATTTCACTGCAACACTTCTATGGCATCCTTCTGGAATTGTCTTCTTATGAAAATTGATTTTCTTAGACACCATAGCTCAGGACTCAGGGTTGAATATTGGAGATATGGGGACAACAATACAGGACCAAACAGTGTATAAAGGAATTGTCAATGGAGTTCTGATGAACCATAGGGATATCGAAAGATGTCGATGATGATGACAGCATGCAAAGGACATAACAAAGCCAAGAGAGACACATTGAGAAAACTGCTTAATGAGATTTTGTAAATGTAACAAGGAATAAAACAGATAGTAAAGAGTCACATTTATTGCGACCATATTTGAATTGGTACTCCTACTATGAATTTAAAAATTCTTGATAAAATACAAAGAAGAATCTGCAAAGTTATCAGTCCTGATTTAGTATCTTGGCTTTAGTCACTTTCCCACCACCATAACATAGCTTTCCTATACATTTCTGTTACCTCTTTGGCCAGCGTACCCTGACAATCCATGTAGGTGAAACCTAGGTTGGTTTGCCTGGTTCTTTAGGTTCATAGTTACATTTCTATATATATTTTTATAGTAATTGTTCTGATGAGCTTTCTTCTTTGGTACCTAGACTTTATGAATTTAAGTTCAGTACTAGATTGGCAGCTAGGTCTCATCATTTTACAATTAAAATAGCTAGCTGTAATTGTAAGATTTATGCTAACAGTTTCTTCTCTTGCATTTCTTACTTGTGAAGCTCTCTTCCAGTTTCTTGCTTCTAAATCAACTTTGATCTTAAAAAAATGCTAAAATCATACTAATATATCCCTCACTGATCACAGTAAAAAAATAAAGCTAATTATATACTATACTAAATTTAATACAACCAACTTAATCATCAGCAATAAAACTTCTCTATCAACTAATGTTTTGTAAAAGATCAAAATTGTATCAGGTATCCCATAAGTTCTGTCCGAATTTTAACTTTTTGTTAAATTGAAAAAAATTTAAAGAGTATTAAAGAGTATTTTATAATGTCTAATGGAGCTGAACATTATTTTTATGTTTAGATGCATTTAAACTGATCAAATTTTATTTCAGAGAACAATAAAATTAAATTTTGTTTGATTAAAACCCTGCTAACAAGAATCATTTGAGGCACATAATGCTTTATAGTTCAAGAAAAAAACCCTAAAAACATACTAATATATCCCTCACTGATCACAGTAAAAAAACAAAACTAATTATATACTAAATTTTTTTTAATGGCTGGCAGAAGAGAGACTGGGAGGAATGTTGAAAAGACAAACATTGCTAAGAGCTGCAACAGATAGGAATTTGTGGAGAACCATTATTGCCCACATCCTGAAGGGGCATAGAACATAAAGGAAAAAGGAGAAAAATACTGTTAAGTGTGTATGAAGAGAAAATGTCTGTTGCCTTTACTAAATAAGGACTGCACATTTTGCAACTAACATGTATATCTTAGTTGTTTTGTGCCATGAAACTTGGTTTAATGTGTTAAGCTAGACAATTTTTCTAACCAGGATCTATTTTGCATATTTATAAGTGTAACATTTGTCTGTATATAAAATATTTCTGCCACATCTGGTTTAGTGGTTCTGCTATATATCTAGAGATTCTTGAGAGAATCCAAAGAAGAATCTGCAATGTAATCAGTCCTGACCTGGCATCTTGGCTTCGGTCACTTTTCCACTACTGTAACATAGCTTCCCTCTGCATTTTTCTATAAATGTTTTCATGGCAATTCTTCTGATAAGCTTTCCTCTATGGTACCTAGACTTCATGAATTTAAATGCAGTACTAGATTGGTGGCAAGGTTTCATCATTTTACAGGTGAGATGGCTAGATACAACCTTAAGTCCTGAGCAAACAATTTCTTCCGTTGCACTTCTGCCTTGTAGAATTCTTTCCCAGCCTCTTGCTTCCAGACAACTTTGATCATCAAAAATTTAAACGCAATGTCAATTGTTATCCTTTGTCTTTCTAATTCCTGTTCTTTTATTGTTCTCTTTCCTTAAATGTTTTTCTTTTCTCAGTCTTTCACACCCAGTAACCCTCTTGCATCTTAGTGGCTTTATTGTCTTGCTTGAGATGAAATAATATAAAAAGGTAAAGGGAGACAATATTGCTTATAATTGCAATGCATAGAAAATCATGGAGAGACGTGATTGCTCAAATCTTGAAGGAACATGGCACATAAAATTTATTTTGTGTGTTGTGGGGTATGCCTATTTTTTTTCCATTTTTTCTTATCAGCTTTGCAAGGTTAGAATAAGTGTTTTATTATTTACAGCTGTTTTTAATATGACTATCCACACCTCATGTCTAATTAGGGTTAATCTAATTAATCTGTAGCTTATATCTAATTAGCTTTTCATCAGCCTTTATTGCCTGTAGGTTTAGAGAATTTATCTACTTGGATAACCTTTGTGGTTCTGGCATTTTTGTAGATAGATTTTGGATGGTTTCTTAGCAACAAAACCATAAAATATACTTTGACTTATTTACATCTTTGATTGTTATAGATATCACATTCAACTGGTAAGAAGGAAGGCAGCTACTTTACAGAACAGACATTCAAGAGAATGCTTCCCTGACCACTATAATCTTAACCTCTTCAAATCTAGTGTCAACTGTCATCTATGTTACATATCCTCATAATCTCCACTAATTACTTTCTACTCTTATGTCCATAAAACAACCTCATTCAGTAACCCTCTACCTTGAGGGGATCTTGAGTCTAGTTATAACTTTAGTTAAAAAAATAAAAGAGAAAAAGACATTCATAACAATCGAAGATGTGAGCAATATATACAACCCATCACTTAAGAGGCTGGAAATATTGTCAGTTCTTTCTACCACTTCAGTAAGTATCTGACTGCTCCTGCTATGCTCAACCTTGACAAGATCAGGCTGAAAATAAAGTACTGCTGCCCTATCTGTTCTGGAGCTACCAAGTCTTCTTTTCCCAGTTCAAAAGCCTTATGAGTGATGAATTGTTTTCCACCATGCAACTCCTTTCCCAAAATTTATAAGTTGCAAGTCTCTTGCTGCTTTATTGCTACTTCCATGGAAAATGCTTGAATGAACGACATTCTTTTGTTCTACCAATAATCATCATCACAGCTAAGATCTGTCATGCCATGTACGCTTAGGCAAATTACCTTCATCTCATTTTGTATCTCATTAACAAGAAATATATTCCACTTGAAAAGCTGATTCCCACAAACAACTACTGTGTGAAACAAACTGCCAAGAGAATGCTTTCTTGACCATTAAAATCTCAAGTGTCTATATTTCTGAGATGAGGTATTATGCACACTATTTACATTATTCGGACTATTGTCCTCATCTTTGTTGTCATATTTATCACAACGTTTCGGCCTTTCAGTATCTGTCTATATTTCTGAGATGTGGTATTATGTACACTATTTACATTATTCAGACTATTGTCCTCATCCTTGTTGTCATATTTATCACAACGTTTTGGCCTTTCAGTATCTGTCTATATTTATGAGATGTGGTATTATGTACACTATTTACATTACTCGGACTATTGTCCTCATCTTTGTTGTCATATTTATCACAACGTTTTGGCCTTTCAGTATCTGTCTATTTTTCTGAGATGAGGTATTATGTACACTATTTACATTATTTGGACTATTATCCTCATCTTTGTCACCATATTTATTACAACGTTTCGGCCTTTCAGTATCTGTCTATATTTCTGAGATGTGGTATTATGTACACTCTTTACATTATTCGGACTATTGTCCTCATCATTGTTGTCATATTTATCACAATGTTTTGGCCTTTCAGTATCTGTCTATATTTCTGAGATGAGGTATTATGCACACTATTTACATTATTCGGACATATTTATCACAACGTTTTGGCCTTTCATCTATATTTCTTTATTGTACACTATTTACATTATTTATCACCATATTTAACGTTTTGGCCTTTCAGTATCTGTCTATATTTCTGAGATGAGGTATTATGTACACTATTTACATTATTCGGACTATTATCCTCATCTTTGTCACCATATTTATTACAACGTTTCGGCCTTTCAGTATCTGTCTATATTTCTGAGATGTGGTATTATGTACACTATTTACATTATTCGGACTATTGTCCTCATCTTTGTTGTCATATTTATCACAACGTTTTGGCCTTTCAGTATCTGTCTATATTTCTCAGATGAGGTATTATGTACACTATTTACATTATTCGGACTATTATCCTCATCTTTGTCACCATATTTATTACAACGTTTCGCCTTTCAGTATCTGTCTATATTTCTGAGATGTGGTATTATGTACACTATTTACATTATTCGGACTATTGTCCTCATCTTTGTTGTCATATTTATCACAACGTTTTGGCCTTTCAGTATCTGTCTATATTTCTCAGATGAGGTATTATGTACACTATTTACATTATTCGGACTATTATCCTCATCTTTGTCACCATATTTATTACAACGTTTCGGCCTTTCAGTATCTGTCTATATTTCTGAGATGTGGTATTATGTACACTATTTACATTATTCGGACTATTGTCCTCATCTTTGTCACCATATTTATCACAACGTTTTGGCCTTTCAGTATCTGTATATATTACTGAGATGTGGTATTATGTGCACTATTTACATTATTCGGACTATTGTCCTCATCTTTGTTGTCATATTTATCACAACGTTTTGGCCTATCAGTATCTATCTATATTTCTGAGATGAGGTATTATGTACACTATTTACATTATTCGGACTATTATCCTCATCTTTGTCACCATATTTATTACAACGTTTCGGCCCTTTAGTATCTATCTATATTTCTGAGATGAGGTATTATGTACACTATTTACATTATTCGGACTATTGTCCTCATCTTTGTCGTCATATTTATTACAACGTTTCGGGTGTTGTATGCTCCAGCCTTCTTCAGGTGGTTGGAATGTCAAACTGAACCCTTTATTTTGTTTACTGGAGTAGGCTGTTCTATTTCCATGTGCCATGTTTAATGGATGTCAGTTATCAGTTATCTCCTGTTAATTCCCCTCTCCAAGTTCTCCACTGCCTTAACCAGGTATTGAACTCACACTCTTTGGGTCCTGTCACTGGATCTACCCAACGCCTCAAGGACACATTGCACAGTGGATAAAGGCATTGGTTAGATAAAGGTGTTATTTCGATCCAGTGTGAAGCATGTTAGATTGATAAACATTTCTTATTTGTTCTGTATCCCATTATATATATGTAAATATATATAATATAAATATATATAAGTACATAATAATAATATATAATAACATATATAAATATATATAAATATATATTATAGCTATATATATAAAAATACATAAGTATGCATTGATGGTGACAGCCTGTTTCCTCCTTAAACACTGGGTGTTGACCTCAATGTCCACATTTATGTTTATGTACTCTCTACCCCTGATATTGAGCACTTTAACTCATAAATATAGAATACCTTAAAACTATATTTTTATCATATATATAATTATTTATTGGAAAATTATAACATAAATATGTTATAAAATCACTACAAAAATAGTCATTTTGTTTCAACACTTCTGGTGTCTTATCAAGTGATGATGTTGAATGCAGAATAAGGCATTTTAAAAGGTTAAAAATCAATCAAACACCCCTTGCTAGTGTGTTGTCAAGTTTTTTGAATTCTCATATACTTGTATTTTGATTGGTCATTGCAGCTTATGTAACAGCATTTCCCCTAGCAAGGGATGTTTGATTGATTTAAACCTTTTAAAACCCTTTATTCTACATTCAACACCATCACTTGAGAAAACGCCAGAAGTGTTGAAACAAAATGGCTATTTTTGTAGTGATTTTATAACATATTTATGTTATAATTTTCAAAAATATATATATATATATATATATATATATATATATATGCCAAATTTCTTCAAAACTTTGCCGGGTTTTGCTTGGTTTGTTTGTTTTACAGCATATCAACACCTCAATGGGTCATTTAATGCCGACAACTTATTTTCCTGGTAATATTTTGTTTTGTCAAAAATCTATTCCTGGTAATATTTTTTTCCTCAGAAA
>CAHIKZ030003537.1:2117500-2130000 GCA_903632075.3 Acanthosepion pharaonis
AAATTATTGATAATGTATTTTTGCTAAAAAAAAAAGAAATGAAAGGAAAAAGAAGTTATCTCTTCTTTCATAATGAATTCACTCGTCTCCTTAAATGCTTAATACCTGACTTGACAACCTGAGGGGGTGACATTGCTGGAAAGCATCTGAATGCCGAGAAGCTTACAATTCTTCATCATTGATACAAGCAAACAAAGGATTCTAGCGTTGTTTTTTTTTGTTTTTGTTTTTTTTTTTTATCCCAAAGCTGCCTTAATTGTCAGCTGTGATGCTAAAAATAGATTGCTTACGTCAAGCAATTTTCTTTTCATTCATTCGTGTCTATGTGTATGTCTGTGTGCATTTACCATTTAGGGAAGGTGGAGAATGGGTAGAGGACTTTTTTTAGTTATGCACCGAAATGTCTGACTGGGTAAGAGGAAAAAAAATTGCATTTTTTTTTTTTTTGGTGGGGAGGGAGATCTTAATTTCATCATATTCTTCAGGTGAGAATTCTACTGCCTGAACATGTGAGCAATAACAAAGTTTAATGGAAAATGGAAACAAGGACATTTATACATAGAATGAGAAAGAGACAGTTGATATTCCTATGGCACTTGAACTGCTGCTTGGTGGAGATGACTCCAAGGGGATGCTTTCCTGATCACTACAATCTTAACCTGTTCATGTCTTGTGTTAATTATTATTGTCCTTGTGGATGATAAATTGTTTTCCAGCCTACAACCTCTTTCCCCACATACGAAATGTTGCAAGCCTCTTGCTGATCTATCACTATTTCTATGGAAAGTGTTCAGACGAACTACATTCCTTAGTTCCACCAGTCGTAATCTTCAGAGCTAAGATGTGCCATGTCACAGACATTGTAATCAACCAATCTCATTGGCGAGATGTAAGTTCCAATTGAGCAGCCTTTTCCCCAAGAACAGCTGCTATGTGGAACCAACTCCCGAGAGGATGCTCCCTTTAATCACTACAATCTTAACTTTTATTCACTATCCCAGTGCACCATAGGATTTCAGTATTCTTTTCAGGAATCGTTAGTATCTTATTTAGCCTTCCCACTTTTAACATCAGATAAGTGTTTCCGAGTTTTTATTTTGTAATGCTGTGTCTGCATTTAATGGTATGAAATCTGTTGTTGCATAATATCATTTGCAATGAAAAATGGATTTTAAATAATAATAAAAAAGTGAGACAGAAAAGATTTAGACAATAACCGGACAAAGAATTAACAGAAGTTATTGTCCCTGGAAAGATATGGTAAGTGTTTGGCAGAAGAGGAAGTGTTTGATACATTATGGTTTCTTCAAAATATCCAGAACAATGGATATAAAGACTAGCTTGAAATAATGCATTATATAATGAGACAAAAAGTATCCAGCATGACAAATAAAAGAAACATTTTTTCTCTAGGATAATGGTTATTCTTATAATTGAGAAAAAAAAATTGCAGTTATAGAATTATAGCCTGGCTGTGCTGGCCCATTTTAGGAAAAAATAAGAAATTGCTATCTAATGGAAATAAATGACTATAAAGATACTAAGAGTGATTTCTTATAAACTCTACCATTTTTTTTAATCATTTCACTCCAAGTAAGGCAATAAAGCCACTAAGATGCAAGTGGTTACTGAGTGTGAAAGAATATGAGAAAAAAAAAACATTATTAAGGAGAGAGGAACAATAAAATAACAAGAATAAAGAAGACAGAAGATGAAGATTGATATTGCATTTAAATTTCTGAAGATCAAAGTTGACTGGAAAGCAAGAAGCCAGAAGAGAGTTTCACAAATGAGAAGTGCAAGAGAAGAAACTGTTAACATAGAACTTACGGTTACATCTCTCACCATTTTAATTGCAAAAATGATGATACCTATCTGCTTACTATGCTTAAAATCATAATATCTAGAAGCCAAAGAGGAATGAAAAACCACAAAGATTTGATCAGATACTCTGTAGTAGATGCAATATAATAAAAGTATATCAGAAAACAGGTTGTATTTTGCAGTCCCTACATGCAAGCCACTAGTGACCTGCTGGCAAAACCAGCAGTCATCTGGTGGCAGCCACTGGTGGGCCTCTAGCAGAGCACCAACAGTGAGCCATCAGTGGTAAATGATAATGGCATGTAACCCAGTGGCAGATTGGTGGCTTGTGTGTAGGGCATATGTCTATACCTTATGCTGGATTAAAAATAAATGCTGGAACCAGCATTTGACGGTGTTTCAAAACATTATATATATATATATATATATATATATATATATATCCAGAATAACCTATCCCATCTAAATAATCTTGAAATTGTCACAAACACTTCCAAAACCATTATAGATATACTAAGATCTTCAAACAATAATAGCACTAATATTTCTGAAGCAGGCATTTATAAAATAAATTGCCAAAACTGTTCATCCCAATATATTGGAGAAACAAGTAGAAGTTTGAAAAAACACATTTATGAGCACAAAAGAGACCTCACAAAAAACAACTTAGCTAATGCACTAGTCATACATAGAAATAAATTCAACCATAATTTTGATTTTAAAAATGCTACGCTCATAAAAAAAGAAAATAACTCACTCATAAGGAAAATTGTGGAGAGTGCCACCATAGAAAATTACCCAAATATTAATCTACGTCCAGGTTTTTTTCCCATTTCACCTTTCTTAACAAAATTACTGCTCTTACAAACAAATATACACAACAGATTCATAAAATCAAAAGAAAATGGTTGAATACATCAACACAGATATAATGACAATATTCTCCACACGTGACAAATACTGACGTTATTTTTCAGTTAAAAATATGAAAATAGCGTTTCTCTACATTCCAGTTGCTAGGTACATTCTGTTTTTGTTTTTATTAGTTACTTTATTCAATTAATTTTATTTTCGTATTTTGCTTTGATAAAGTCCACATTGGACGTAACGTGTCAGCAATTACCAGTTTTCCTATTGTCATTTTATATATATATATATATATATATATATGCATCAATAGTAGGCAACGTAAATTTCATGAATGCACACAAGTATATTTTGAAAAAAAATATGTATGTCAACATCAGGCAATGTAAGATTAGTAAATACATATAAGCATGTATTAAAATGTATATATATGTCAAGTGCAGACGATGTAAGATTTATAAAGGCACATAAACATGTATTAAAAATGTATATATATATGTCAACAGCAGATAATGTAAGATTTATAAAGACATAAGTATGTACTAAAAAATGTATATATATGTCAACAGCAGACAATGTAAGATTTATAAAGACATATAAGCATGTATTAAAAATGTATATATATGTCAAGAGCAGACGATGTAAGCTTTATAAAGACATATAAGCATGTATTAAAAATATATATATATATATATATATATATATATATATATATATATATATATATATATATATATATGTCAACATCAGGCAATGTAAGATTAGTAAATACATATAAGCATGTATTAAAAATGTATATATATGTCAACAACAGACAAAATAAGATTTATAAAGACATATAACCATGTATTAAAAATATATATATATATGTCAACAGCAGGTAATGTAAGATTTATAAAGACATAAGTATGTATTAAAAATGTATATATATATGTCAACAGCAGACAATGTAAGATTTATAAAGACATATAGGCATGTATTAAAATGTCTACATATGTCAACAGCAGGTAATGTATATTTTGTAAAGATGTTTAAGTATGTCAATGGCAGTAGAAGTGTTAAAATAATATTTAGTTGACCTATTAGCTTTTCAAGTATCTAAACCAACTATTGCTTCTTCATCTATGTGCTATGTCCCTTCAGGATATCAGAGATCACGGCTCTCTACGACATCTTTGTAGCTCTTAACAATGTCTTCTTACTCTCCCTCCCACTCCTTGAAGGACTTAGATCAACACTTTAATCCCCAGCAGAGGATATAGATACTCTGGTCATGTGAAGAAATGTTGATTTTTTTTTTTACATGTATTCTGCCATTTTTTCTTTAGGAAGATCAATACAGTCGATACAACAATCATATTCTACCTTTACAAATTTGATAATGTGCCAAAACTTGGCCAATAGGTTCAACATGATGTGGTCAGTCCTTAATTAAAAAGTCAATATATGTTTACACTTAAGTACAAGTTTTGTTACCAAACCAATTTTGAGAAGAATTATCACCAATGATGAAAAGTGAGACCTTTATATTTACATTCAACAAAAGAGACAAGGGTTCCAACCCAAGGAAAAGCTTCTGATTCTACCAAGGTTAGACTTAGAGACTGAGTAGATAATACTCTATGTTTGATGAGAAACGAAGGGTGTCATCTATCAATGAATATTGAATTTATTTTTACTGTTATTTCACTTGATATAAGGCCACTCAGGTTACTGTGCAAGATTGTTCTAAGTGAGCAAAACTGAGCTATCATATAGTAAATAACTATATGTAATGCATAATGAGATGCATTACTAATGACTTTATTAAAGAAAAGCATAGAAAATCATGAAGATAGCCATTGTCAGTAACCAAAATTAATGTATAAAAGTCAAAACAGGGCTTTTATATCTATAATGTAAATGCATTATTGTTTTATTAGAGAAATACATTAAAAATCAAGAAAAAATGGATTGTCATTTGTCATGAATTAAAGAGCATTTCTGATATATTAAGGCTATAATATGGACAAGGAAAATGTATTATTGATGATTTTATTACAGAAATTTACAATGATTTCAATATATAAATGCATTTAAAACAAGCAAAAGTGATTATCGATGTTCAGGTATTAAGTTAAGTATTACACTCAAAACAGCTATAATATGAATGACATAAATGTATTACTAATTATTTTGTAATTTATATTGTTTGGACTGTTGTCCTCATCTTTATTGTCATATTCACCATGTTTCTTCCATTGTACACTCCGGCCTTCTGCAGGTTGATATATGTTAGAATTTCGAACCAAATGCTTTATTTCATCCACTGGGTAGATTGTTCTAGTTCCACATGCCATGTCTTTTCTGGATATCTCAGTTTCAGTTAATTTCATTTAGTAGCTCATCTCTCCAAGTTTTTGTTCTGCTGTGGCCAAGTATTGAACTCACAACTCTTTGGTCCAAGTTGATTGCTTCAACCAACACCTTTATCCAGTGAATGAATTTTCAGTTTATGAATTCTGGGAACTTATAAACCTTAGATGAGGTTTAAAATGTAAATAGTGTAAATATTACAATACCTTATCTCAGAAATATAGATAATTATTTGTCTCTCTATATTTCTGAGATGAGGTATTATGTACACTATTTACATTATTCGGACTATTGTCCTCATCTTTGTCGCCATATTTATTACAACCTTTCGACCCTTCAGTATCTGTCTATATTTCTGAGATGAGGTATTATATACACTATTTACATTATTCGGACTACTGACCACATCTTTGTCGCCATATTTATTACAACGTTTTGGCTGTTGTATGCTTCGGCCTTCTTCAGGTGACTGGAATGTTGAACTGAACCCTTTATTTATTCATGAATCATGAATCAATGATACTGTAGATAAAGGGATTAGTTAGATCCAGTGACAGAACTCAAAGAGTGTAAGTTCAATACCTGGTTAAGGCAGTAGAAAACTTGGAGAGGGGAATTAACAGGAGATAACTGATAACTGACATCCATTAAACATAGCCCGTGGAACTAGAACAGTCTACCCCAGTGTGTGAAATAAAGGGTTAAGTTCAACATTCCAACCACCTGAAGAAGGCCGGAGCATACAATGGCTGTAATGTTGTAATAAATATGGCGACAAAGATGAGGACAAATAATGTAAATAATTATTTTGTTATAGAAATGCTTTGAAAATCAAACCAAAACAGATTGTCATCGGTCAAGAATTAAAGCAAAGTATTACTGATAAATTAACATTATAATATGTATAATGTACATGCATTATTGATGGTTTTTATTATAGAAATTCTTTCTGAAAGATTTCACTATAGAAATATATTTAAAGCAAGCAAAAGCAATTATCAGTGGTCAGGAATTAAAGAAAGAATTATTGTATGTACAAGTTGGTGAGCATAGCTCCAGGACCATCTTTTAGAGAAGAATTTGAATCCTGATTAAACCAAAATAATTCCTTTGAACAGACTTAAGATCAAAGAAAAAGAAGTTACTTTGGTCTATGTGGAAGTAACACTAAACATTTGAAAAAATGGGAAGCTGTGAATGCAGTCGAAAATGTATGAATTAAAAACAAATAACCTGTTTGCCTACTTACCTTCTTGATCAGAGTCAAGATCATAAAGTCCATATGCCAACACTGGTTTTAATTGCAAACTTCATAATCTTTTCCATGGCTGTATGTATTTTGCCAGGGCTACATACAGTTGTCCCTCTTCTGGACTGATTTCCAACCATGGCCACAGAGCCTGTTCAGCCCTTTTAATTAAGCCATAGCTTAGATGGGGATGAAGAGATGGATTCATGCCTTTCCCCAAGAGTATTTGCATGAAAGTGAATGCAATGAATTCAACCAGAATTTGAATTGTTGATTTCTTGCTCTGAGGTGCTAACCATTACGCTACATGCAAATCCTACAAAAAAAAAAAAGAAAAATGAAAAAAAAAAAAAATAACAAAAATATATTTGTAGAAGGTTAGAAAGAAAATCCTGTCACTGATTTTATAAATCTCATCATTTTACAGTTGAAATGACAATATGTAACAATAGTTCTTTACATCTATACATCTTAGTGGCTTTATTACCTTGCTTGGGGTGAAATGATTAAAACAAACGTCGTAGGCATATTACTTATTTTACTGATCTTTTCTTCTTTTTATATATAGTTATTGTTAAGTTGCATAAATGTTGAACTAATATAACCGACCTTTCCAAGACAGAAACTTTGATCTGGAATTGGAATGAAAGCAGTGGTGGTACCAACCTTGAATCCATCATAAAGATTTGGGATCTGGATATATTAAATACTAAACACTTCAGACCCCCCCCAGTGTATAGATCAGCTACAACAAATTAACCTTTACCACACTAATTTCTTTCTAGAATTGTTCCCCCTGCTTTTTTTGAAGGTATGAAAACATGAAAATCTAATTCTTTTAATCTTTCTTTGTATTTTACATATATATATATGTTAATTTTTGTACAATAATAAAAGACTGAATGAGTAATATTTTGATGTAATGAATTACATTTTGCATACATGCTTGACAGTGAAAACAAAATAATTGAAATGCGAAATAAAATTCGTGAAAAAAAAAACAAATACATTAAAAAATACATAAATAATTCAACGTAAATTTAACTTTTATTACTCTTTAGGGAGTTCTGGGGGTGCGATAAGAAGCAAAATTGCTAAGAAGGTTTTCATTTCATTAAAAAAAGTGATGTGTTTCCTCGTGTTTACATATGAGAAGACATAAGCATTTGCTTGCTCTTTCTTTTACCTTTCTCGTTCATCCTAGGTAAGACATTAAACTACATCCACATCATAGGTAAGACGTTAAGCTACAACCACATCCTGGGTAAGATGTTAAACTTCAACCGCGTCCTGAGTAAAACGTTAAACTACATCCAGCAGCAAGGCCTCTGATCAGGAGGTTTTGAGGAGCTTGAAACCACCTCTTAATTACTGGGGTTCCCAGGTCCACCCTGACCCGGGATGAGAGCACCTGTTAGGGTCCCAGCTATGGGCAAATAGTTAACTATTACCAGCAATACATTTTTCAAAAAATTACCACCAATACAATTTTGAAGGAAATATATTACCAGAAACAGATTTTGAAAAAACAAAATAGTACCAGCAATAAAAAATTTTGTCAGCATTAAATAACCCATTGAGGTTGATATGCCAAAAAACAAAAATGAACCAAACCAATCTAAACAAAAGAATACATATTCTATTCATACGAATCTATCCTAAAAATGTTGTCGGCGTTAAATAACCCATTGAGGTTGATATGCCGTAAAACAAAATAAACCAAACCAATCTAAACCAAAGAATACATACTCTATTCATATGAATCTATCCTAAAAATGTTGTCAACATTAAATAACACATTGAAGTTGATATGCCGTAAAACAAAATAAACCAAACTAAACCAAAGAATACATATTCTATTCATACGAATCTATCCTAAAAATGTTGTCGGCATTAAATAACCCATTGAGGTTGATATACCATAAAACAAAATAAACCAAACCAATCTAAACCAAAGAATACATACTCTATTCATATGAATCTATCCTAAAAATGTTGTCAACATTAAATAACCCATTGAGGTTGATATGCCAGAAAAAACAAAATAAACCAAACTAAACCAAAGAATACATATTCTATTCATACGAATCTATTCTAAAAATGTTGTCGGCATTAAATAACCCATTGAGGTTGATATGTAAAAAAACAAAATAAACCAAACCAATCTAAACCAAAGAATACATACTCTATTCATATGAATCTATCCTAAAAATGTTGTCAACATTAAATAACCCATTGAGGTTGATATGCCGTAAAACAAAATAAACCAAACTAAACCAAAGAATACATATTCTATTCATACGAATCTATTCTAAAAATGTTGTCGGCATTAAATAACCCATTGAGGTTGATATACCATAAAACAAAATAAACCAAACCAATCTAAACCAAAGAATACATACTCTATTCATATGAATCTATCCTAAAAATGTTGTCAACATTAAATAACCCATTGAGGTTGATATGCCGTAAAACAAAATAAACCAAACTAAACCAAAGAATACATATTCTATTCATACGAATCTATCCTAAAAATGTTGTCGGCATTAAATAACCCATTGAGGTTGATATACCATAAAACAAAATAAACCAAACCAATCTAAACCAAAGAATACATACTCTATTCATATGAATCTATCCTAAAAATGTTGTCAACATTAAATAACACATTGAAGTTGATATGCCGTAAAACAAAATAAACCCAACCAATCTAAACCTTTCTCGGATTCATTTTTCTCATTGACAAATAAAGTTACTATTTCCTTATTTATAAATTGACAAAATAATTCAACTTCAGAAGGGCTAACAGTTATATTGATGGTTGCCAGTCGCATCTATAAAATTAGTCAAACATTGATGATAGTAGCTGCTAGAATATCAAAGGGAGAGAATTCTACAGCGACTATTGTCGTCTGCAGTGTGGTAAAGGTTAAATATAGGAGAAAAAAAGTTGAACATAGAATAGGCTGTACCAGAGGTAGTTTCATCTAATAGCTAAAATTGCTACAAAACCAAAGCAAAAATATGAAAACTCAAGCCATGTTCTTAAATAGCCTCATCAGATCGAGACTTTCAAAGCCTGAGGGTCTTGGCAAAGATCAACCTTCTTTGAACATTGTGGACTTGCGTTACAGAATCACAAAGAACTGTACCAAATAACAAAAACCACATCACTTGAGGACTACCAATTGCAGCAACAACTAAAATGGATAGCAAATGCAACTTGAAGAGAAAGTAAAGACATGATTAAGATGTTGATATTCCACACTATTTCAAACAAAAGCTTAATAAGGAAACTCCCATCAATACTGAAAAAAGGTATAACAGCAACTGGAATTGAGAAATCTATTTTACTAAAAAATTCAACTGAAGTATTGGCTGCTAGGTCAATGAATGCCAAATGTTTCCTTATAGGAAAAGAGCTAATAATACCTTTACTGTTACCATATAAATGAGTTTAGATGAGACACATTTGAGATACTGACTGCTGACAGAAATAAATCCTGAAGAGCCTGCAAATGGATTTACACTTAAAGATTCCACTTGTTCTGAAAGATCGATTTCAATCAACAATCAAATTCTCTCTAACATTAATTGAAGTAAATCCAAAGTGGACAGTACCAGAAATGGCACAATAGTTCAGTAGAAACTAAACAACAATATCCTATTTTCATAAACTTGATGAAGTGTCAAAACCTGGTCAATGGGTTCCACATAATGTAACCACTTCTTAACTTGATCAATCAGCATTAACAAGACAAGCAACTGAGCCATTTCTAGAAAGATCATTGTCATCATCGAAGGAATAGTGAGTCCTTTATAGTTATTATTCAATAAAAGAGACTTTGGTTCCAACCAAAATAAAAGGCCTGTTATGTGATGGAGCGATGTTAAATATTTCTAAGTCACTCCAGTATAATGTTAAATGTTAACAAAGGAAAATTAATCATAAAGTAAAAGTTGCTTCTGAAATCTGTTGTGAAAGAATAAACATATAACAAAAAAAAGAAACAGAATTTGGAACCCACAAACTATGTATATAAAAAAAGGAAACAAAATATATATATATATATATATATATAAAGTTAAAGGGGACATCCGGGAGACCTCTCATGTGGCCAAGTGGTTAGAATGTTTGCTTTCTAACCATGAGACTTTGGTTCAAATCTCACCATAGTCGATTTGTGAGGAAGGAGACTTCCTGATTTTATCAGATTGGATCGAGATTGATTCCAGCATGTGGCAACTTTGGAAAGTGCCTAAGAACCAGACCACAGGTTGACCAAAGCCTTGTGAGGGAAATTGGGTAGACGGAACTCTTGGAATCCATCAATAGCTGTACTAGCACGAAGCCACAAGTCGTCGTGGTTTAGGCCTTGAGCATACTGGCCTTGTTCAAATTGTTGATCATGCTAGATAACACGCGCTCTCCCAGAAACCGTAACTAAGGTCTACTCAGCATAGTTGCAGTATAAATCACAGGTGGTTACTGTGGATGTTGAACAAACACAAATGTGCCTGAACGAGCGTCTGCAACAGGGATTGGCTAGATACCCTAATAGGTGGATATCCTCGAATATGAGCGGCCAGCTATATTTATATATCAAATGGATAAATATAGGTAAATGCATGAGCAAGTATTCATATACAAATACAAATATATATATATATCAAATATGTGGGCAGTTCAATTTATATTACAATGAATCATTCATACAAAATGTAGATTAATAAAGTTAATGATATAAAATAATTTCCATGCTGAATGTACTGTTGAAAGTACTTGCAGATTAAAAAAAGACCTTATACAGACTATAATTATTAAAAACAAGGATCATAACATTAATTGAGTGATTTGTAGGTTAATGCAATTTTAAAATTTTGTTTGCGAAGAGATTTTGCCATTTTATATCATTAACTTTACTAATCTACTTTTTGTATGAATGATTCATTGTAATATATATATATATATATATATATATATATATATATATATATGGCCATGTTGGCCGAAACTAGTCGAGGAATCTAAATGAAATAATAATAAAAATGAAAGAAAATTAATCTACAACCCAGTGTGTCTGAAGATTTTAATTTTTTAATATTTTTTATTGTTTAATATATATATATATATATATATATATATATATATATATATATATATATATATTACTTATTATAAAATGCAGATTTATGTGTGTGTGTCTGTACGTTTATATATGTGATCGTATTTCCTACATTTTTCAACTGATTTCAACAAAACTTCACAGGACTACATAAAATTACACAGCGGTGGGTCTGGAAATTGGAAAAACACAATTGTTTTTGCACAAAATCAATGTGAAAGCATGGTTATGGGTATTGCACCTGGCTGGAAGTTACTGCCAGCTACTCAAATGTCCGAATGCCGTTAACTTCCAGTGACTCAGTGTTTTTTTCAGAGAACGATACACAAAAAGTAAAACAAATGAAACATAAACATACACAAGTCCTCCTAACTAAAAATAACTGGAAACTACTTTAAATACACATGGTGTCCAAATAAAACGCATGTGTACAGTCAAAATATGGAAGTTAATTTTTAGTCATCAACAAAAAGATATTGCCAACCGGCTACGATGCTAACATCAGCTGACATAAATACAGCCAATTTCTTCCACCAAGCAATTTGTCTCCAGGGTATGGCTCTGGGGCCAACAGTCTAACTCTCTGCTTTCGAGCGGGGAACCTGGACAAGGCTCCGCAAAAAGGGCAGAGTCTTGTTCGGGGTGGTTGACTGCCCCTTAACCCGTTTATGCAGGTTCAAAGAGGGAATATTTTTGGCCAAGCCTACGGGCTTGGAAATCCCACATTAAACTCGGCCTTATGCCATATGTAACCCTCGTGGGGTGGGGTAGCTAAATATCATTTGGCTCCATGGTAGAGCAGCGTGCTCCCCCTCCTTGGAGTGGTGTACGTGTATCATTTATCATCTCTGTCCTTGGACAGAGTGTGCTCAGGGGCTTCTCTATCTAAGGATGGAAGGGCAACTGAGAAAATAATACTGAAGAGGTGCCCAGCTCAGGGGAAAAGCTGCCCGAGGCTGCGGCCTCCCATTGCACCAGAGGGAGGGATTGGTGCTCGCACTGAGGCCAGCGCAACTGACGGTTGCGGGGGCTGAGGGGAATTTTTGTCCCTGCCAGGGTGTACACGCTCAGGTCTCCAC
>CAHIKZ030003537.1:2132500-2172500 GCA_903632075.3 Acanthosepion pharaonis
ATGGTGCACTTATACATATATGGGTGGATAGCAATATATATAAATAGTGGTATGTATGAGTACGTGCATACAGATATACATATATATATATATATATTATATTAAGAAATAAAGCCTATATACGTATATGCATCTTATGTTTGTCTAGGTATATATTGATGGGCATGTATATGCATAAATGTACATGAAAAAAGAATGGGCTCCAACACATATATATGCATGGGTGTATGTATATTTGGGTGCACCTATGTAAGAAGGTATATATGTATGTGTATATTGTGTTTATGTATGGTTGTTTGTGTGTATATATGTGTATACAAACAAGCACAAAGAGACTATCTTGAAATGTCAAGACAAATCCCTGATAAGCCAGAGTAATTAATGTGATTTGCAACAACGAACTTAGCCTCAGAGATTCCAAGAGACTCTCCTAACACATAGTTTTGTCTTTTCTTCTTTCAGTCAAACTCATGATGCCAAAAAGAACATCTGCTTTTCTCCAGTGAAACACGTCTTTGATTAAAAGTTTTACATTTTGTCTCATAATCTTAATATATATATATATATATATATATACTGGGTGTAACAGCAAAATTGTCCAATTTTTAGAATAAGCTCTGAGCCATTGTATCTTAGAAATGATGAAAGATATTTTACTGAACTCACACTCTTTGGGTTCTGTCACACACGGCACAGTGGATAAAGGCGTTAGTTAAATCCAGTGACAGGACTCAAAGAGTGTGAGTTCAATACCTGGTTAAGGCAGTGGAGAACGGAGAGGGGAATTAACAGGAGATAACGGATAACTGACATCCATTAGACATGACATGTGGAACTAGAACAGTCTACCCCAGTGAGCAAAATAAAGAGTTCAGTTCGACATTCCAACCACCTGACGAAGACTGGAGCATACAACAGCCAAAACGTTGTGATAAATATTGCAACAAAGATGAAGACAATTGTCCGAATAATGTAAAAAGTGAACTCAGTCTATACAACAATCATATTCAAACTCTATAAATTTGATAAAGTGTAAAAACTTGGCCAATATGTTCCAGACTGGTTTTTAATTAGATTCAATATCTGTTTGTCATTAAGTACGAGCCATGTTAGGAAACCATTTATGGAAAGTGTAGTGGATTGGTAAATAGGACTCTATATCTCTTCTACTTATGCAAATAGGTAAAGTGGATAGTAAGCTAAGAGACATGCAAGACGTTGAATACTGATCATGTGTTGTAGAACATGATATAACAATATGGCATTGCCAGTAGGATGTTTAAGTTGTTTGGATGAACAAGAATTTGTTGAGACTTGGATCTGGTGTTTTGCAGTCTAGGCTAGGGCTAAAAAATTGAAAGGCAACCAAGAAAGAGAGGGTGAAAATGCAATAACTGACCTTTTTCTAGCTTTGGTGGATTGTGAAGGTATAATGAAAATCTATGTTATGGCATACCCAAATTATTGAGGAATTTTTTTTTTGGCAAAATTTCAAAAATTATAAAAAGAAATTTATGACCTAAAAAGAAACTTGTCATAGCAGAAAGAACCAAATTTCTGTCCATTTAATAGAAAGAAGAATCAATTCTGCAATATCTTCAGATATTAAGAGAAGCTAGCAGTGTTTGTGAATTTGAGAAACTTGGAACTAAAGATTTAACTATTGAGGAAGAATTGGTTCAATTACACTTGATTGAAGGAATGGACGAAGGTATACGACTCAGACACGGAAGAAGACGAAATAAGACTAAGATCTCTATTAAAAAGAACATGACATAAACATCAAAGTAGAGAGGGGGAAAGAAATTTAGAAGAAGTTTGAGAACAGCCAAATGCATTAAACTTTCTTCAGTTCAGGGTGGTGTAGTGGATTGGTAGATAGGATTCTGACTATTTGCATATAAAGTGTACAGTAAACTAAGAGACAGGCAAAATATTGTCTACTCATCATGTAGAGCAACAAAATGCAACAGAAAGGGTCAGTACTAATGATGAAAAATAAGTCGTTTATAGTTATAATCAACAAAAGAGACAAGGCTTCCAACCCAAGGAAAAGTCTGTGGTTGTACCAAAATTAGAATAATAGACTAAGTAGGTACTATGACTACTTAGAATTGCAAATTCTTTCTACAGGTTGTATATTGCACTAGTAGATTTCCTGATTTAACCTTATTCTAAACATGCCATATGCTGTAGTTCTCAACTGATTGATTTATACCCAGTAGGTTTCCTTTACAGGTGCATATAAACATTTATATATTTATATTTGCCATCTTTTATGACATCACATAAAAAAAAAAAAATAACATTGTGTGCATCAATTTTTTTTTTAATTTTGGAAAAAAACTTTTGAAAAAACTGTTGGAATCTTTGGAGATGTTTATTTTTTTTTTTTTAAATATGAAGCTCTAGATAAAACAGAATTGTACAAAATGGTATCGACAAAGTTTAACATTTATACCTCCAACAGAGGCATAGTTGAGTAATGGATTGCGGCTCAAATTGAGGAATCAGAGAGCTGAGTTTGAATTCCAGTCGAGTTCATTACATTCACTTATGCGCTAATACCATTGTGAAAAGGTATGTATCCAACTCTTCTCCTTCCCTGGCTATGAGTAAATAACAGGAGAGACTGAGTTCTATAGCCTTGGGTGGCAACCAGTCTAGGAGAAAGAAAACTGAATTCAAACCAGCCTGGAGAGGGTTGGGCTCTATCAGGCCATCTTTCCAAAGACACATTGCTGCAGTATATGTGGTGCCTCTACAATTCATTACAAAACTCATGATTGTGACCTACAGAAAAGGGTGTGGCAAAAGAACAGTTTTTCTCTTGACACCGCTATTACTGTATCCACCCTCAGAAATGTTTATTGTATTAAAAAGCTATTTCTAGAATTTTAATAAAACTGGAATTACATATTAATCTTTTTTTCTTGAGAATTGACAACAAAAGAATTAAAATCTTGGTCAGTGTCCTTGCACTCTGTGGAAATGGATGGGCAATAACTGAACAGTACTAAATAAAAATAAGAATTAGAAGAGATATCCCTAGACATGAGCAGTGGAACAGGAACAGTCTACCCCTGTAGATTAAATAAAGGGTTCAGTTCAGAATTCCCTGTCGGTTACCCAGATCGATATATACCTGAGGAAGGCCAGAGTGCACAGTGACCAAAACGTTGTGGTAAAAACAACAAAGATGAAGACAATAGCCTGAATATAAATAGTGTAAATAATGATAATTCCTTATACCAGAAATTCAGACAGAAACTATTTATTTTATTAGATTATTTTTTTTTTTTAAAGATTAGAAAAATCTATGACCACTTGGAAAAAGTTTTTGCGTGACATGTTTCATTTTTTAGGACTTTATCAGACTCAGTCAGTCATGTGTGATACATGCTTAAACGATCATGTATCTTGATACATGACTGATGAGGCAGATTTTTTTTCCACAGTAGATTGCCATTTCTTTTCTGTGGTAGATCAGTTGCCATCCAAGGCTATAGAACCCAGTCTGTCCTGCTATTTACCCATAGCTAGGGGGGAAGAGGAGTCATACCTTTCCCAAGGGTATTAGCATGTAAGTAAATGTATTGGATCTGACTGGAATTTGAACTTGGCTCTCCAATTCTGCAATCTGAGCTGCTATCTATTACTCTACTGTGTCTCCTCATCAGGTTAAACATTATTTACAAGACCAATTTTATATTTACATATAATAAACATACATATATAAAAATATCTGGACCAACTACAATGCAATATTTGTTATTTACCATATTATAAAGTAATAACTATGAAAACAAATTTTTTTGTTCATTAATTTATAAAAAAATATCTATAAATTATAGAACAAGAAATTTTAAATAAACACATAATGGATAACTGTAATTAAAAATTTCGAAAAAATGCATTTCCGAGCATTTCTATCATTTACTCTCGCCACATAAATAAATAATTAAATTTTACCATTTTATAAAGAAATAAACATGGAAAAACATTTTTATTCATAAATTTATAAAAACGTCTGCAAACAAGAAAATTTAAATAATCACATAATGAGTTACTCATTATGTGATTATTTAAATTTTCTTACTGTTACAGTAATTAAAAATTTTGAGAAAATGTATTTTCTTGGAATTTCTTTCATTTGGTTTTACCTCAACAGTTCACTAAAATAGTTCCTGAGCATTTGGAATTACACTTTATTACTATTTATTTATTAGACTATATATAATAATTCTTTTCATGAAACCAAACTCAATCAGCATTACCATATTTGTGGTAAACCTCTACTTTGAATCTCTCTCGAGCCTTGTATTTAATAAAAGTTAGTAAAAAATATATATTGTGAGAATAGCATCTTCACAGCTTTAATTACAGAAAAATGAATGCACAGGACTGAAAGTGTTGTTTTTTTTTTTTTTTATAGATTTGAAGGAATGGATTGTATGCAAGAATCTGGGGAGACGTTGGATAGAAAATGGCTGAACAGTTTTCTGGTTTCGATGCATAAAAGAAGACTAACAAAGAAGTAAGAAATTGGATGAGTGGGCTAAGGTAGAATCTAAATTCTTACAAGGCATCAAAAAGGACTACAAAATGCCAATGCAATGTAAGGAACATGGAAGTAAATCACTGGCTGGTATGAAACACTACATTACAATAGTTTGATTACTTCAAAAAGAATTGTTTGAAGAAGAAACAAAAATGAAAGACAATTGTTTGAAAAGGAGAGAACACTAAAATATATATGGTCGCTTGTGTGTGCCTTTCATTGTGTGTGTATGTTGTCGTTTTTTTTTTTTTTATAAGGGTCATGGACATATTTCCTGTCTCGTCGCATTTTTGCGTATTCATATATCTAAATATGTCTGCGTGTTTGTGTATTACAATCTGATTGTGTATGTATTGTCTTTTGCAAGATTTCATCCTCCCTTGCCCATGTCTTCACTTCAAATGTATCTAAGTTGTAACGGAGTTCAGAGCAGCATTGGATTTATTCCAACTTAATTTCAATAAAAACAAAATAAATAGAAAAACATATGTACATTTTTCCTCAGTTTCTTCTTTAAATAATTTTATAATTTTAAACTTAATATAGATTAAATTTAAAATTTAAAATTGGTAATTTTAAATTTTATAGTATAATTTAATATTTATTAGTTAGAATGAATTCTATTTTAGTCTAACGCTAACATTAAATAATTATTATAACTAAAGTTGTCAATTTTTTGAATTATCATATACTTGCATTTTGATTGGTCATTCCAGCTTATGTAACAGTGTTTCCCCTAGTGAGGGGTGTTTGATTGATTTGAACCTTTTGGTCATTACCAAGAAACACTGAAATCAGTGAAAATAACAACAAAAAATTGATATTGACATTAAGTAAACTTTTTATATAATATATGTGTCTGTATATGATCTCTAAAATACAAGGTAACCAAAAAAATTCTGTCCGTTTTTGATTAGTCATTGAATGAAGTTGAAATATATACGAAATGCGTCTAGCAATTGTTTTCAAATTCGGACAGCTGGAAGTAGTAACATCAGACGTTATAAAAAACAGCTGTGAGAAGGATGGCAGTGTCTAGAGATCTTGTTTGGGGCTGTTTGCTTTACAAATTCAAAGTGGGCTTATCAGCAGCTGCATCAAGTCGCTGCATATGTCAAGCGTTTGGTGATAGTGCTGTGGATGAATGTACTGCAAGGCATTGGTTTCAAAAATTCAAGTTGGGAGATTTGTCTCTCCATGATGAGCCTTGCAGTGGACAACCACAGGTCTTGAATGACAGTCCTGAAGGCGGCTATTGAAGAGAACAGTAGTCTAACATGTGGTGAACTTGCAAGACAGTTCAACGTTTCCAATGAAACAGTTAGACTTCACCTATACCGCCTAGGTAAGACATACAAACTGAGCAAGTGGGTTCCGCAAACGCTGTTGGAGGTCCACAAGGGACAACGAGTGGCAGTCTGCGTATTGCTGCTTTCTCACCACCGTACCACATCCTTATTCAATCGAGTGCTTACCAGTGATGAAAAATGGGTTCTGTACGAAACTCCCAAGCATTCCAGACATTGGTTGTTGTCCCTCACACTGCAAGACTGCCTATGCATCCACACAAGATTATGCTTTGTGTCTGGTGGACAGGTCATCAAGTGGTTCATTATGAACTGCTATCAATGGGCCAAGCGGTCACTGGAGACCTATACTCGCAGCAATTGAAATGTGTGCAACAGGCATTGCGCCAGGAGCCAGCACTGGTGAATCGCAAAGGTGTGCGTTTTCCTCCATGACAACGCCAGGCCGCATGTTGCACGAGTGGTCAGGGATACTATACAGCAAATTGGGTGGGAGACTTTGTGCCATCCACCTTATTCACCTGACCTTGCGCCATCCGATTACCACCTCTTCCACTGGATAATCATCTTCGTGGGAAATCCTTCACCAATGAAGCAGACTTGTGCAAAACCCTCACAGACTTCTTTGCATCAAAACCACCTGAGTTCTACCGCAAGGGCATTGAACAGCTGAAGACACGTTGGCAGAAGGTGCTGGATGCCGATGGCGATTATTTCGAAGAGTAAATATAAGTTACACATACTGTGAAGCGTTTTCTTTTTTTCCTTTAAAAACGAGCAGAACTTTTTTGGTTACCTTGTATGTATATATATATATATATATATATATATATATATAGTTCAATTTTTCTTATTTTTGTCTAAATTTCTGGGATGAGACAAGGACAGGGAATTTCTAGACTGCTGTTGTTCCTCTGCCCATGCCTAGGGATGTCTTGTCTAGTTCTTATTTTTAGTACTGCTCAGTTATTACTCAACCTGTTTTGACTGAGTTCAATTAGACAATTACTATGTCACCAAATTCATACACCAATATGCCACTAGGTTATTGTTCTGTAGGACAATTCTTTGCAGCAAACATGGAGATTTAAACCTAATCTGGCTGCTGATGAGTGCTGCTGATTCTCATATTCAGCTGTAATCACTGAAGCTTTTCTCTTTTGTTACTGCTCTCACTGTTCAATTTTTTTACATGCTTATTTTTGCATTTAAAAGAGCTATATCAAGCCTAAAATGGAATACTGCTGCCATATACAGGCAGGAGCTGCCCAGTCTTTCCAGTCTAAATAGAGGCTCCAGGCCCTAATCTGGACGTAGACCTTGGTTGCAACATCTGAAAGAGTCTGCCTCTACTGCCACTTGATTTGGTGTCATGTTTTTTCCTATATATGAAATGTATATCATGGAACTGCTGGGGCTGATCATGTGGATTTGCACTTAGTGCCTAGGGTGTTATCTCTCACTTCAAATCTACACCTAGCTTCTTTGAAAGAATTCTTATTCTATGTGTCATGCTTCTTCAGGACATTGGCGATCATGGCTCTCCATAATTTCCTCTCCTTTGTAATGCTTATAAATGTCTTTTTGCCATATCTTCCAAACGCTGCTCTGCCATTGATTTAAACAAGCTCACCATGTAGACTGTGCATTGTTTTCCTTTGGCCCTCTTACGTTTAATCTGTCCTGTGAGTATCAAATTTTCTAGGCCCTCTTTCTTCATTATGTGCCCCAGAAATTTCAGTTGACTCTTCCTGATGCTAAGCATAAGCGTCTTTTTTGTTGTCATTGTCTCTACAACTTCATCATTGCTCACATGTTTAGTCCATGGCATTCTTAGTATCCTTTTGTAGAACCACATTTCTGTTGCTTCAAGTCTCTTTTTCATCAGAATTCAGGAGGACAGATTTTACATAGCAGTTTAGTACCATTTTCTTTGTTTCTGACAATATTTTTCTATTTTTTTAATATATTGCTCAGCTTTTGGAAGGCATCTTTCACTACTCCAATGAATCTTTGTATTTCTGTTAAACTTTCTGTCTTCTATTAATCTAAATTGCTGCACCTGTTTGATTTCAGTTTCTCCAATCTGGAGTGCCAAATCTGATTTAGCATGATCTCAGACTGAAAAATAAACTACAAATATTTTTCTCTATATGTAGTTTCTTTCAATAATCCAAGCTCTTCTGAAAGAGTTCAAGTGTTGATGGTCAATTTCTTCTTGATCTTGTATTTTAAAGCATCGTAACTGACACCCAGTACTTGTTCACTTTCTGAACTTTATGTCAAGGGCAAACACTTAAACACTTAAACAAATCTTGGCTAATATGTTTTATTTCCTTCCACTTCATGTATTCTGTGAGTGGCATCAGTGGCTTTGATGCCTGGTTTAAAATAATACCTAAAAATAGCTAAAATTTCAATCCTTGTTGACATTATTTGGATTATTGTCCTCATCTTTGTCACCATATTTATTACAACATTTTGGCCATTGTACACTTCGGCCTTCTTCAGGTGGTTGGAATGTCGAACTGAACCCTTTATTTTGCTCACTGGGGTAGGCTGTTCTAGTTCCACGTGCCATGTTTAATGGATATCAGTTATCAGTTATCTCGTGTTAATTCCCCTCTCCACTGCCTTCACCAAGTATTGAACTCACACTGTTTGGGTCCTGTCACTGGATCTAATCAACGTCTTTATCCACATCTATCCTTGAGGTGACAATGATCAGGACAATAGTCTGAATAATGTAAATAGTGTACATAATACCTCATCTCAAAAATATAGACAGATACTTGTTGAGACAGTTTAAAAATCTTAAACAAAAGCTACAGTTTTATAGTATTGATAATCTATATATTAATAAACTTGTACCTATGCATGGTGTGTGCCATGTTTGGTATCACGGATACTGAGAAAGAGAAAAAGAAACACAGAAACAAAAACAAGTGGAAGACAAAAGGGTTTTGTGGTGTGTTGCCTTAGATAAAGGCAGTTGTTTGTAGTGATAGATTAAATCTTATATCTTGACTTAACAATATGTTGAGGACAAATTCCCCTTGGAACTGCAACTGAAACTTTGAAATTAAAATCTTTCTTTAACAATAATTATAACCCATTTGTAATAAAATAAAAATAAATGATGTTCTTGTAATCAAAAATCCTATTGCACCCTGACTGTGTTGAGCGTCTGATAGAGAAACAAAGAAATATGTATATAGAGAGAAAATTAGAAAGAGAGTGCAGAATGTAGACGACAAGAGAGATGGATTGAAAGTGGGTGTCAACTTAGATAAAAGTAGTTGTTTGTAGTGATCGATTTAATCATGTATTGTGACCTGACAATCTGTTGAGGAAAAATTCACCAGTGAACTGCAAAGAATAGGACGTTGTGGAGAGCAATAATCGCCAACGTTCTGAAGGAACATGCCATACAGAACAAGAAAGTATAACAGTTCATATCAAGATTCTATTCAGTTTGCATAATCTCAGATGGAAAGGAAGACAATATTCCAATTTTAATGCGGTTTGCCAAAATGTTTGATTTTCTCACAAAAACACCTTTCTATTAGAAATACATTTGACCTTTACCTGTCTGTTGATATATATTTTATTAGCTATTTTCAAGGTTGATGATGGGAATAAGAGTCTTTTTACTACTACTGTGTGGGCAAGTAATGGCTGCTATGAGAGAATGGTGCCACTAAATTTTCTCTCACGCATCATATAATGTCAGAGTTGAAGCAATTTTTCAAGATGCATGTTGAGGGGACAGAATGCAGGGAGCAGTGGATTCATGCCTTTTTTGAAGGTATTAGAGCAAAATGGAAATAGAGAGCCTCAGTGGCAATTTGAAGTCTGCTGCTTTTCTATTCAGTTTTGCATTATTATTATTACATTTTAAAGCACAAGCAAATTACTTATTAAAATTTTCTTAAGTTTTTCTGAATATTGGGAAAAATTAATTTCATTTTATTTCCTTCAAAGGTCACACATTTGTATTTAAAATTGTATCATGACATGCAAGGCAATAAATTCACTAAGACACAAGTGGTTACTGTGTGTAGAAGTCAAATAACTTATATTCTAATATGGCTGCCTCCCTGTGTCTCCTTGCAAAGGCAGGCCAGCTAATCTACCTCATTTATAGGAGAGTACCTAATACAGCAGGTGGGTTAGTCCACTTTACTAGAATGGACCTGCCCAAAACATTTTCATGAGTGGACTCTATTCACCCATATATCTCTCCATTAAATCACTCAGTTCTGTTCTCTGACTTGAAGGTATTACACCAGTCGACTTGAGTGTCAGACCACTTGCAAATTAACCAATATTCTATACTGAGTGTAGGGAAACAAAGAAAAAAAAAAGAGAAACATGAGGCAGCAAGGAGAACTGAAGAGTAATCAAGATAACATTAGAAATAGCTGAAGTTTCTGGGACACATAATGAGGAAAGAGGGCCTGGAGAATCTGATACTCACAGGTCAAATAGAGGGGAAGAGAGACAAGGAAAAGCAGTGTGTGACATCCCTTACGAGCTTGAGCAGGTGGATGACAGAATGTAGTCTGAGGGAGGAAGCAGAGGGAAGGAGCCCATTGAGTGCTGCAAGGGATAGAGGGAGTTGGAGAGCCATGATTGCCTACATCCTGAAAGGACATGGCACATAAAAAGAAAGAAGATAGTGATTGATCATCAAAAATTTAAATGCAATGTCAAAGTTGGCTGGAAAGCATGGATCCAGAAGAGAGTTCCACAAGTGAGAATCAAAAGAAAAGAAACAGTTGGCATAGAACTTACGGTTATATCTAACCAATTCAACTGCAAATTGGTGAAACTTTTCCACCAATATAGTACTGTGCTTAAATTCATAATGTTTAGATAACATAGTGAAGAGTCCATTTGAAGAATTACCATGAAAGTATTTATAGAACAGGCACAGGGAATCTACATTATGGAGGTGGGGAAATGGCTGAAGCTGAGATGCCAGCTCAGAACCAATGATATTGCTGACTCTTCTTTGGATTTTATCAAGAATCTCTAAATATATAGCAGGAACACAGGAACATATATGGCAAGAATATTCAAAGCATGAAAGAATGGTGCAATTAAAAATGCAAGATAGATTCTGGAGAGAAAAATTGTCTAGCATGACATAATGAACCAAATTTCTCATCAGTTGACCTAGCAAGGGATTCAATTTCTACTTCATATGAGCCAAGAATGTTAGACCAAGAAGGCACAGTAAATCACTCTCATAGAGGTTAGCAACAGCCATGTTGATGGGAAGCAGGATTTGGTCTTTCAGGGGATTGATAGAGAGGTGTTAAAATTAACAAGCCATTTCTTGCCCCAGTTAACAACAGACTGTATGTGACATTGTAACTCAACTGTCAATTTCACCTTATTGAACTGAACAGGAGTAAATGCTTGTATCATCAGCATAGATACCAAATTGAGAACAGCAGCAACTACTAAAATAGACAGCATATGTAACTTAAAGAGAAAATAATGACATAGTCAAGATGTTGACATTCCACACTACTTGAAACAATAGATTAGGAAGGCAACTCCAATATTTTTCTAGGTTTTTTCTTGTTGCTTCAGTATTTTTTAAAAAGATTTTCATCTCTATCCCTTTTTTCTTTTTTGCGAAGTTCATACAAAGTGCTCAACTACACTATTCGGAATTTTATTATAAATATATTCTGTATGATAACACTTTTAGTCTTTCTCTGGACAGAATTTGCATATTGTTATAGTGGAACACACCTATTCTATAGTTAATAGATTCTCCCACCTATAATAAGTAGGAGTAGTAAGAGTAATGTGGCAGTAAGTGAGTCAGTCAGTCGATGCCGGATGACTGTTAGTCGAATACTAAAGTATCAGCGACCACAACTAGATTACTCTGCGTTATACCTATTATATCAAGTTCCTAACGTTTTGTACGTCGAACCTATTTTAGGACCGACTTAGTACAAATACAAGCCTCCACTGTGAAAACACTCTACAACACATATGTGCATGCCTGTGTGCATTTATTTGTGTGCAAGAGAGAGAGAGAGATATACTGACAGAATTTGTATGTGATTAGTTCATAGCTGTAGTAGGTACACGACTAGAAGTGTACAGTACTGATTAGTAAAATAATTGATTATCAATTATCTTGCTTTGTGACAGTAATGAGTAGACATGATATTAGTTTTCCATGGCACCGATTGCTATCTTTGAATGAAAATACAAAACACTATTGAACCAAAGCTGGTCAACAACACTGACTTGCATTTAACATTTCCTAGTAACATTATTACTGCTTGTAGCCAATTCATTTAAAATTGCCCCAGACATGTCAATGACCAACTTGGTATTAAAAAAAAAATCAGTAAACGTGATCATTTTTATTCATGGTTTGCTTTATACTGAGTTGAAACAAAAGTTCATAGCATTTTTTAATTAAATGATTTATTCAACAACATATGGACCATTTTGTTCCACTAACTTCTGCCATCTTTAAGGTAGCGTCAGGATTCCATCTTGCAAGAACTTGAGACATCTTTCTGAATGAGGAACTGGTATCAGTAGTTTTGTGATGTCAACGAACACGCATTGCCACTTTTGTAATGTCAACGAATACTTGTTGTCACTTCTATAATGCTCATTGTAGTAGAAACTTTGTAATCCCAGATACAACTATAGTAACGCCATTGAATAATACTGGTATCAGATGCCTTTGAATAATACTAATAATACTTGCTTGATAATACTCACTTGAAAAGTAACCACTGAATAATGCTCTGAATAGTAATCCATATAGTGATCAATATAGAGAAATAGTATAGTGAATGGTATAGAGAATAGTGATCCATATAGTAATAGAGGACAGAGCAAAAATAGTGATCCATATAGGATAGTGTAGAAATAGTGATCCATATAGTAATAGAGGTTAGTGTAGAAATAATGATCCGTATAGTAATAGAAAATAGTGTGGAAATAGCGATCCTTATAGTAATAGAGGATAGTGTAGAAATAGTGATCCGTATAATAATAGAGGATAATGTATAAATATTGTTCGGTATAGTAATAGAGGATAGGGTATAAATAGCGATCCATATAATAATAGAGGATAGTGTATAAATACTGATCCGTATAATAATAGAGCATAGTGTAGAAATAATGATCAGTTAGATTCCATGCTAATTCCCATGTATACATTTCCTTTACCATCACATGATCTACTTATTCAAAATGGGATCGCCTGTGTTTTCTCACTGGTGATCTGTGTTCAACCTCTAGTATCAGCAGTGACACTTTATTCCTATATAACAAGTAGTTTTAACAGGTTTCCAAAGAAGCAAAGTTCATTTCATAAGAGAATTTTGTTTGGCTCAAAATAACTGGAAATCTGAAGGTGAAAAATCAAATGTGTATTGCAGATGTTGTAGGACATCCCAGCTGAGAGCTGAATCAATTTCTGCTTGATTTCTGCTTGATTTCTTTTTGATTTTTTTTTTAATTATTTTCCTCCAAGCAAGGCAGTAATGTCCCTAAAATACATGGGGTTACAGGGAATGAAAGTAAAAGAGACTGAGAATGAGGAGGATTTAAGAAAGGACAAAAAAAGAAACAGGGTTCAAGAAGATAGAAGATGGTAAATGATATTACATTTAAAGTTTTGAATGTCGTAGTTATCAGGGAAGCATAAATAGGAAGTGGTTCCCCCTAAGTGAGAAAAGAAGAGTAGAAGTGGCCATTGCATCTAGCTATTTCAACAGTAAAACAGTGGGACCTAGTTGCCAATCTAGTAGCACACTTAAATTCATGTAGTTAGGACACCAGGGAAAAAAGTGCATTAGAGTAGTTGTAGTGAAAATATTTGTAGAAAAGACAGAGGGAAGCCAAATCACATCAGTGAGAAAGTAACCGAAGTCAAGATGCCAGTCAAGATCGCTTAAATTACTGATCCTTCTTTGGATTTTGTCAAGAATCTTGAGATGTATGGCAGGAGCACTAGACCAGATATGACAGCAGTGCAATGAAATTTAAAGTCTCACATTGTCTTCATGAAAGATGACACCATTTTGATTGGCCAATTTTGGATATTGTTATGTCCATTTAAAATAAATAAAAATTAATTATACTGTCACAAATAATTATAATAAAATAATAACAGTTACAATTACCATTAATATAATTCAGCCTTTCTAAACCAATGATAATCAATCTCTCTCTTTTCTACTGCATACAAACATGTAACATACACAAACACACACTATCAGACAAGCATTCAACTTGAGAGCTGACTAAAATTTCGACTCCCTTTCTTTTCAGGCCAAAATGATAATATTTATCCCTTCGTAATGGTTAGAACTAAAATTTGAGGTAAGAAAACTCCAGACTTGTTTTTTTCCCAACTAAATTATCTGGACACTCACTACACACATTACATATATAAAAAAAAAACACACAAGAAAGTCTATATACAATTTACTCAGTATTACTGTTTCTCATGTCTCTAACACCCCATAACAACGATTGTCATCCAGATAATAAATAATACTTGCTTTGTTCTTCCCACGTCTTGCTGTTCCTCATTTCCTATAAGTATTTTTTTTATACATAGATGTTAAGGAATTTGTAATTATTTACCTAGAGTTATAACTCCCCTACAATCGTTTTCATTGTTTGCTGCCTTTAATTGGTTTAACTGTGAACAGTACTTGTCTAAATTTAGTATCTGATTCTTAGTCACATGTGAAACTAAATCATGTGTTCAAGTGTGACCTATTGAAAAACATTACAAAGTTTTCTTCTAACCCACTAGATACTTGAGACATTATTTCAGTTTTATTTCCTTTTTAAAATTGTTCCTTCTTTCTTTCAAATTTGTCTGGATTGTTAAAAATAAAACAGAAGTTATGAAATTGAGACTAAAAATACTTAGTGAATACCAGTGTCTACTAACCAGTGCACTTGAGAAAAGCTAATAAAGAAAATGTGCTCTCTGGCAGGGTTTGAACCTTCATCCCCCTTTGTAGGAGAAACAACTACCTGATCTGACATGCTTCAGACCCCACTTGGTCTCAGAGCACATCACAGTCCAGCAATGCTCTATTTATCCTTTTAAGGAATGCATATCCTCTCATTCAGATTTTCTCAGAAGCCCACATCTGCTTGATTTCATGTCCAAAATGTAAGCAATGCTATTTCTACAGAATTTATTTATTTTTAATCCAACATTTTTTTTAATATTTCAAATGTTATTTTTAGTGGATACCCCATGTTTGAGTAGATGCCCTGTTTTTTCTTCTTTTTTAAAGCTCACTGTAATACACACTGTTTAATTACATGTGTATGCAGAAACAGCCTAATGGTTAGAAAACTGACCATATGACGTTAGTACATTAGAAAATGAAAGTATTTTCACAGGCAAAAATAAACTTAAACCAATGGTTAAAGTTTTATTCATTTCAGAATATGTTTCTAATAAAACAATAGAAATTAGTTTTATTGTGTACGCTTCATGTAGAATTTATTTCTCTTTCGAATGATGTAAAAATTGTATATTTTTCTACTTGAAAAATTTTAATGCTGGATTAAATTATCTAAATTTTCTGGCAAAATAAGTTTAAACTGCCTGGGTATTATGCAAATTATTTGCTAAATGGCTGGTCAAATGTCTGGTGATTAATTCATTATATAATGTAATAACTGAGCATTGTTATACAATTAAGTCACTATGGGAAAGCATCGTAGTCTTAGCCCAGTGACTAAATCAAAATAAGCAAGCAATTAAAGTGCAGAAAAACAGCTTATGTTCAAGCTTGGAAGATTTACCAGGATAATGAACAATATAAGGATAGGCAAAGATTGGGAGCCAGAGGAAAATCAACAGTGCAATTGGATAGATGAATTCTTAGGCTTTCCAAAGCCAACCAAATGCTGATGACCATGGACATTTGCAGCCAATTATCTAGTAAAACTGGTGTTAGTCTTATGCTGCAAACTGTTCAAAACTCTAAGAGAATTTGGATTATTTGAGCATTGCTAGAAAAAAGCCAATTGTTTTTGGAGAGGAATTGACTTAAGCAGCTGAATTTTGTGAAAAGTCACATTCAATGGATGGCTGACAACTAGTGTAGAGTTCTTTGAAGTGATGAGTCATGCTTTTGCATCTTTGGATCGGATGAAAATACCTTTGTTAGGCACCAACCAACCAAGGAATTCCATGCTAAATATGTTAAAAAGACTACGAGTCAGGAAGCAGTGGTGTAATGTTGTGGGGTGCATACAGTAGCTTTGGTATTGTTCCAATTGTTAAAGTTGATGGAAAAATCAACAGTGTAGGCTATATGCAGCTAGTTAAGGAACATGTTCTGCCATATTTGACTGACCAAATGCCACCTAGAGCTATTTATCAACAAGATAATAGCCCCATTCACAAAACCAAAAACTTAATGCAATTTTTTGATCACCATAATATGGATGTCATTGAGATGACACTACAGAGTCCGGATCTTAATCCAATTGAAAATTTATGGAATTATATTTCTAAAAGATTTCACGCTAAAAAGAAATGACAAATTTAGCCCAATTATACGATTATATTAAGCAAATATGGCAGAGCATTCCAAATGATTTTTGTGCTCACTTATCAAGCTCGAAGCCTAAGCGATGTGACTGTAATTAATAAAGGTTATGGCATTAAATATTGATAAATATTTTGTTTTTTTTTGCTCATTTTTGCTATAACTTTTTGCTTTAAATATAATAATACCCATGTAGTCTTAAATTTATTTTGCTGGAAAATTTCGATAATTTAAATTAAAATTTTTCAAGTTGAAGTAAAATATAGAATTTTTACATTATTCAAAAGAGAAATAAATTTTGCATAAAGTGTACACAATAAAACTAATTTCTATTGTTTTTTCAGAAACATATTCTGAAATGAATAAAACTTTAACGATTGGGTTAAAATTATTTTCGCCAGTGTATAATTATACACGCAACACTGCAAATTGCTACAAAAGCAAAACATGAACCTGAAAACGCAAGTCATATTTTTCTATTGAAATTTTCATATGGAAAAGATTTGTAAGATCAATGGTTAAAAGAATAAGTAAAACTTGAGGGTCTTGGCAAAGATTGTCCTTCATTGAAAATTGTGGACTGGCACTACAGATTCACAAACAAAGAATTGTGCCAAATAATAGAATCCACATCCCTTGAGGATGGCCAACAGCAGCAACAACTAAAATGTAATAACAACATAATAAAGATGCTGATGTTCCACACTACTTCAAATAAAAGGTGAGGAAGGAAACTCCCATCAATATTAGAAAGAGCAATAACAGCTACTGGGCTTGAGAAGAGAAAATAATGACATAATCAAGATGTTGACATTCCACACTACTTCAAATAAAAGGTTAGGAAGGAAACCCTCATCAATACTGGAAAGAGTGATAACAGCTACTGGGCTTGAGAAACCCGTTTACCTGAAAACCTGTTTTAAGAGAGAGATAGATTTTGTAAATATTTCCAAGATGAATTTTTGTTATTTGAATCTGATCATATTCTTTTTTTTATTTTTTGTAAATGAAATTATTTTATAATTTAACTTGTTAAGAAAAGCTGCAGTGAAATTGCACCACAAAGGAAACTAAGACCAGACAGTCATACAATTGTATGGCATACCTTCTTGTTTTCAATAATAAAACAAAAGGAAAAATATTCAAATCAACGTTTCTTTTATCTTTTCCTAATTTCTTTTTTTAACAGCAAAAGAAAAAAAAGTTGATTTCATTACTTTGGTTTGATGAACGTTGATTGCGTCAGTTGGTGCCATATTTGTTTTTGTGTGAGAATTCCCAGGTGTGCAAGGTAAAAAAAAAAAAAGCCAAGAACTGCATTCTAAAAAGAATTTGAAATGAAATTATGCAAAAGATGTCAAATCTATGCCTGTGAACGAACGGTAGGATTCAGTTACAACATGACAATTTGTTGAGACTAATATATTCACCTATTTTGCTTGTGCAGTTGAAAAGGTTAAGGAAAGTACTTACAACTGCTAATCTGAACAATCATGGCTCTCCACAACTTTCTACCTTTTGTTGCTCTTAAAAATGAATGCCTTTTTATTAGATTTTGCAGTCACTAGTCTGCCATCCATTTACGCAAGCTTGTTTAATAGGTAAATCGCCATTTCCTCTGTTCCTCTTGTTTTCAATATGGTCTGTGAGTGTCAAATTCTCCAAGAGTATCAAATTCTTCAAATCACTTTCACATTTTATGTACATGTGTCCATTTGCTCCCATTTTCCTTAAAACTTGCTTGATCATATCTTCCAACCAGAGTATTCTCAGCATTCTTCTGTAGAACCACATCTCTGTTGACTCAAGTTTCCTCTTCAGCTGTGAAGAAATTGTCAAGCATTCACTGCTACATAGGGCAGGGGTTGATATAACATAGCAGTTCCGCATTCTTGTTCTGTGTTTCTGTTTCTTAATACTTAATTAATTAATTAATTAATTAATAGCTTTTGGAAGGCATTTTTTGCTATTCCAATGTGCCTGGATTTTTGCACCACTGTTAAAATACTTCTCAGATATCCACTTCAAATTTCGTCCCCATGGCCCAGTAGTTAAAAGTGTTGGTTGAAGTAATCTAGTGACTTGATTCAAAGAGTTGTGAGTTCAATCCCTGGTCACAGCAGAGGTGAAAAAAAACTTGGAGTGTTCAATTACTAAATGGAATTAACTGAAATGGAGATATCCAGAAAAGGCATGAAACTAGAACAATCTATCCCAGTGGACTAAATAAAGAGTTCGGTTTGAAATTCTAATGTATATCACCTGATGAAGGTCGGAGTATATAATGGCTGAAATGTTGTGGATGTTTCAATAAAGATGAGGACAAAAGTATGAACAATGTCAATAGTGTAAATAGATACAATACCTCATCTCAGAAATATAGACAGAAATTTAATTTCTGAATGTTGCAAGGAAATTGTCCAGTATTCACTTCAATATAGGGGGAATGAAATTATAGTCTGACTGTTTTAATCTAGAACTCTTTGGACTGGTAACTCCCATAGTGTGGTATTTTTTTTTTTGAATCAGCTGCCAATATTTTGTTGAGCGGCTATGAGCACAGTGCCATATTTACAACTTTCCACAGTAGCAGTTTTGGTCACATGGATTTATTCATTTCTAACATATAGCTGCATATTTACCCATTCAGAATGCCACCCAAGAGAACATTAGGTGCAGATGATGATGCTGGAGGTAAGAAGCATAAATCTTTATTTATGCTTGAAGGCCTGGAAATACTGCATAAAACATTAAAAAAAAAATTTTTTTTTAAGCATTATTGATTGTTTTATGCTTTGTTCTACATTTGATAATGCAGCAATATTTACATTACTGGCCAAAATCTTAAGGCCGATCAAAATAAAGAAAAAAATATACATTTAGCATTGTTAGATATTTTTGAATAGAGCTTTGAAAAATGAAAAAAAAAAAAGGGAAAATTAAAACTTTTTTAGCAATTAATAGGGAAAATTTGAATACTGAGAAATTAGGCTAAATACAAACTGTTGAAAAGTTTCAGGCTATATGAAAAAGAAGTGCTAAACCAATTAGGAAATGCCCACAGTAATGAGTTGTATTGTGAATAGCTTCAAAAATTTCCTTGGAAATGGTCAATATAAGTGTCTGCAGAAGGCTGGCAAGAATATTATTCCAAGTGCTTCATGAAAGATCATGCACTGTTTGGAATTGATGTCCATTTCTATAGACATTCCTTGCCATCTCCTCACCCTACAAAAAAACATTTTTAATGGAGTTCAGGTCGATTGAACATGCTGGATGGTCCAAAAGAATCATATTATTCACCATAAAAATGTCCTTTTACTTGCCTTAAGAGCATTATTTTCAAGAAATACCCTGGTTAGCATTTTTAAAACATAATAATCATCATTTATATATATATATATATATATATATATATATATATATATGAAAAGAAAGAACAGTAAGATATATAATCCGGTGTTCTTATTGATATTTTTTTTTTATTTTTACAAAACAGTGCTCAATGTAAATTCCAAAATTCACTTGAAGATGAAACAGAACTAACGCTTTTAATTTAATTATATAATTAAATTTGAAGGTTTTAGCTTCATTTTTTGAAACATGATAATTCCTGTGTAGCGAAAGAACCATATTTTTAAATAAGTTAATTTATAATAATTATATATATATATATTAAAACATTGCTCTTCACCTATGAATTGAGCTCTCTCTTTATAATGTTAAAATTTCCCTTTCTCTCTGCCGTGTGACAATAGCCTAGGGGTGGGATCTCTGACTGATATCAAATCAGTTGGGTTTTGATTCTGGCTTGAAGCAATCAGATGTCTAGTGGATAACTATATATATATATATATATATATATATATATATATAACCAAATGGGTAAATATAGGGAGATATATGAGCGAGCAATTATATACAAATACATATAAATACCCTATAGTGTAAGAAAAAAACAGTTCTCAATGTAAAATAACAGAAATATTTAATATATGTTAAGAAATATACATAATACCTTGCATTGATTGTACAACTCTGAGTTTCATGCTGACACAATTTTTTAAATAGTGTTACCCCCAAAATAAAAGATACCAGGACTTGAAAATCTGCATGAAACTCAGAGTTGTGCAATCAATGTAAGATATATATATATATATATATATATATATATATATATATATATATATATATATGTATATATATATATATATATATATAAATTATGAAAGCAGAGACTTTAGAAACACATGGTAATATTTTATTTTGCAAAACTGAAATACAATATTACCATGGGTTCTAAGGTCTCCGCTTTTATAATTATCATTTGCTCTGTTCTTACATTGAGCTCTCTTTGGAATTATCCATATGGATTATCAAATAATATTATTATCTGTTGTATTGTTGAGGTTAATGATACACAAAGAAGGACGAGTGCTTAATATATTTATTCAGCATCAGTATCTGGTGCTAACAGAGAAATACAAAAAACGCAGAACAATAAGTTACAAAACAGTTAACAAGTAAGATCAGTCCAAGTATTGATCAGCTTAGTATTAACTTATTAATCAACTGTTGAAGTCCTTAAAGGTAGACTATTTAAGGCTATGAGCCAGGCTATCTTGTAGAGTGCTGAAGAGGTGCTAGCTACTCTACAACACATATATATATATATATATATATATATATATATATAATGTGTATATATATAATGTGTATATATATTTTTAAGACATTTTTTTAGTTTATACATTCTTTTTATCGATACAAATATTTAAATAAATGCTATGTTTATAATAAATAGTATTAAACAACATTTACCGGCCTGAATGTCTGACAGGAATCGAACCTGTATCCTATACGGAACTGTCATATAGCCTGACATGCTTTTACCGATTGTGCCACAGAGGAGTGTTTCGGTTAGCAAAGTTGATTTTTACTGTTTTTAAACAACAATTCTCTATGATTTTCTCTCATACATTCATATCTGCTCAATGCATATCCAAATGTAAACAAATGACGTCACACATTATGAAATGGACAAAGTCTGACAATTATTTTTAAGACATTTTTTATGTTTATATGTTCTTTTTATAGCTACAAATATTTAAGTTAATGCTCTGCTTATAATAAACAGTATTAACAACATTTACCTGCCTGAATGTCTGTGAAATTTTCATAGAAAATATGCGTCCTCTGACAGGAATTGAACCTGTACCCTATATCGAACTGTCATATAGCCTGACATGCTTTACCAATTGAGCCATAGAGGAGCATTTCAGTTAGCAAGGTCAATTTTTTACTGTTTTTAAACTACAATTCTCCATGTGACGTCATTTGTTTATATTTGGATACGCATCAAGCAGATATGAATGTACGAGAGAAAATCATGGAAAGAAAAAAGAAAGAAAGACCAAAAGGCAAACATCTACCTATGGAGTAAATTAAAGTGATCAACACCCAGACTAGCCAGGCAGAGCAAAAACGCTTCATGGCGTCAGCAATTAACAAAGGACAGTTCAAGTCATTTCATGCTCAAGTGATCTTCAAATGACTAAAATGCAACTGAAATAATTAGAGAAGACCTAACATTTTATACCCATTATTGTAACATGCCTAAGCTATTGCATCATGGGAGAAAAAAATTTGAAAAACCCTTGCATATCACCTGCTCTTAAAAGGGAAAAGAAAATAAGCAAATAAAAAACCGTGTGTGTGGGCCTAACTAACCCTGGTGACTATACTGGTAGAGGGAGATGAAGAGAAAAAAAAGCAGGCAGCAGGTCACTAGTGGCACAATAAGTATTTTATACTATGCCTACATCTAATGATTAATTCTGGTTTTTTATTTAGCATTCTATTATTACTGCTCAAATTTAATATTGCAAACCGATCATTAGTAATTTCACATGTACTGCTTTTCTTAAAATAGCTTCAAGTAATTTTGGGGAATTTACCAACTTCTTTTTTAATTTTCCAGTACTGTTGCATTTTCATATTTACTATGTTTGAAACTTAACACACACAAATATATTATATATATATTTGTGCATTTAGGCAGCCATCCTTCTTTCATGCACATTTCAATGAATATGACAGACAAGGTGCTTTGATTTAGTTTTTTATACAATTTCTCATGCGATATGTATATATATAATTATTTATTTAAAAATGATAACATAAATATGTTATAAAATCACTACAAAAATAAATTTTGTTTCAACACTTCTGGTGTCTTATCAAGTGATGTTGAATGTAGTATATATATAAGATATTGCACATTGAGTATTGGTGTTAAAATAGTGCTCAATGTAATATAACAGAGCTAGTAACTATAATTTTTTTTCTGTTTACTTATCTTATGTAGAGCATATGAAATATTTTTATAGTTATAGGTTCATTTATTTTAATGTCAAATGAAAAAAAGAATCATTAATGATCATTTATTTTAAATATAAATCGCATCTATTTTACATAAAATTCATTTTTCAAAAAAGCCTTACTCCCTGCATAATATATGGACTGTGATAACATTGCATTAGCAAGATATTTTATTAAAATTTAAATTGTATAATGGTCAGTCTCTACCCAGCACCTGAAGATTGTATTGTGTATGAAACTCCAAATTGTGGTACTGGTTATGAAAAAAAATGTGTATGTATATATATATATATAACCGAATGAGGAAATATAGGTAGTTGGTATACAAGTGAGCAATCATATTCAAATACATATAAATACTCTATAGTGTAAAAAAAAACAGTGCTCAATGTTAAGTAACAGAGTTCTTTAATATATATATTAAGAAATATACATAATGTCTTACATTAATTGCACAACAAGAGACATGCCAAATCATGAAATCCAGAATTGTGCAATTAATGTAAGATATTTTGTATATTTCTTTATATAATATATATAAATAAAAAGAAAGAACAGTAAGATATATAATCCGGTGTTCTTATAGATATTTTTATTTTTACAAAATAGTGCTCAATGTAAATTTACAGAGCATTAATATTATAAATTAATTGATATAAAATATGTTTTTTTTCGCTACACAGTTCTAACCATGTTTCAAAAATGGAAGCTAAAAGCCCTGAATTTAATTTTGTGATTAAATTAAAGACATTAGTTCCATTTCATCCTCAAAAATTCACTCGAGGATGAAATGGAAATAAAGTTTTTAATTTAATCACAAAATTAAATTCGGTTCTTTTAGCTTCAATTTTTGAAACATGATTATAACTGTGTAGCTAAAAAACCATATTTTAAATCAATTAATTTATAATATATATATATATATATATATATATATATATATATGATAAAATATATTTTTACGGTATGCTATATTTATGGTTTAAAGTACTTAATATCAAGGATAGTGTGTATGTAAATATAAAAGTGGACATTGAAGTCAACACCCAGAGGCGACAGTCTGTTTCATGCTAAATGCAATCGTCCGGCCTGAAACAGACTGATTTGTGTTGTGCAGGCCTGACAATTATGTTTAACAAACTGTCACCCCTGGGTATTGACTTCAATAACCACTTATATATATATATATATATATATACACACACATACATACACACAATTAATGAAACTGATATATAGATATGTTATGAAATGGACAAAGTCCGACAATTATTTTAAGACATTTTATGTTTATACATTCTTTTATATAGATACATAAACATATGTGGCTCAATCGGTAAAGCACGTCAAGCTATATGACAGTTCCGTATGGGATATAGGTTCAATTCCTGTTGGAGGACGCATATTTTCTATGAAAATTTCTCAGAAATTCAGGCCAGTAAATGTTGTTAATAGTGTTTATTATAAGCAGAACATTTACTTAAGTATTTGTATCTATAAAAAGAATGTATAAACATAAAATGTCTTAAATATATATATATATATATATATATATATATATATATATATATATATACAGTTATGCATGTTTCATTAAAATGACAGACAAATTACTACATTTAAGCTTTTTATTTAATTTTTTTTGTGTTCAAACAAGTGTTTTTTTTTCGACACAGAATGTGTAGTGTGTGTGTCCAAAAAAGAAAACAATTGTTCGAACACAAAAAAATTAAATAAAAAGCTTAATTGTAGTACATTGTCGTTTTTTAATTTTTTTGAAACATGCATAAATGAAGGATTGCTGCCTAAATACACAATATATTTACAGGCAAATATACATAAACACATATGTGTGTGTGTGTGTGTGTGTATATATATATATATATATATATATATATATATATATATATATGCATGTCTATAAACATACACCCTCCTTCTAGCCATTTAATATACATGTGACTTAATTATATTTACAAAATCTCATTTGCAGTACTGATGAATGAACCTCTTTTATGAATTTTACAATTAAAGTAATTAGTTACTCACTGCTACATCATATGGCTTTAATTATTTCCTTTCAGTGTTGCTTCATTAAATGTCTCTAAATGTTTCACATATTCCATATGGTTAGTACTTTACTATTTGAGCAGCTTTTCCTATTGAATTTTCAGACTTAGGGGCTTACCATACAAATGTCACCAATTATGTGTGGACAGTGATTTTGCCTTATCCATAGATTACCGTTTTGTTTTTTAATCATTTCTACCCCAAGCAAAACAACAAAGCTACTAAGATGCAGGAGCTGACTGATTGTGAAAGGATATCTTCTTTATGTCCCATGTCCCCTCAAGATGTAGGCGATCATGGCTTTCCACAACTTCCTGTAGCTCTTAATAAACTTTGTCTTTGTTATCTCTCCTAAACCCTGTTCTGCCATCCATTTACTCAAGCTCACTCAGTATATTATGCTTTGTTTTCCTCTGTCCCTCTTGCCCTCAATCTGTCCTGTGAGTATCAAATTTTCCAAGTCCCCTTTCCTTATTATATGCTCCAGAAATATCAACTGTCTCTTCCTGAAGTATAAGTTTCCTTTATCAGAAAAACTTTTAAGAAGAGAGAACAATAAAAGAACAGAAATTAAGAAGACAGAAGATAATGAATGATGCAGCGTTTAATTTTTTGAAGATCCAACTGGACTGGAAAGCTAGATGCAAGAAGAGAGTTCAACAACTGAGAGAAGAAACTGTTAGCATAGAACTTATGGTTACATTGAACCATTTCAACTAAAATGTTCAGACATTATCACCAAGCTTGTTTTACCAGCTTGCTAGTCCACCATGTTCTACTTCACTTTCCTCTATGGTATCTAAACTCGATAAATTTAAGTCCAGTGCTAGATTGGCGGCAAGGTCACATCAATTCACAGTTGAATTGGTTAAATGTTACCATAAGTTTGATGCCAACTGTTTCTTTTCATATGCTTCTTGATCATGGAACTCTCTTCTGGCTCCATGCTTTCCAGCCAACTTTGATAATTAAAAATTTAAATACAATGTCAATCACTATCTTCTTTCTTTTTATGTGCCATGTCCTTTCAGGACGTAGGTGATCATGGCTCTCAACTTCCATATGCATTTGCATTGTCACTGAGGCTCTCTATTTCCATTTTGCTCTAATACCTTCAAAAAAGGCAGGGATCCACTGTTCCCTGTATTCTGTCCCCTCAACATGCATCTTGAAAAAATGTTTTTTATCTTCATTTTGCTCTAATACGAAAAAATAAAATGGAAATAGAGAAGAGAAAAACAGAAATTGATAAAGAAAAGGAATAAGCATACACGCAGAATAGTAACTGAAGAACAGATGTAGAATAACAAAAATAGGGAATTGAAAAAAGACGTACAGATAATAGTAACTGAAGAACAGATGTAGAATAACAAAAATAGGGAATTGAAAAAAGACGTACAGATAATAGTAACTGAAGAACAGATGTAGAATAACAAAAATAGGGAATTGAAAAAAGACGTACAGATAATAGTAACTGAAGAACAGATGTAGAATAAAAAAATTGAAAAAGACGTACAGATAATAGTAACTGAAGAACAGATGTAGAATAACAAAAATAGGGAATTGAAAAAGACAATAATAGAAAAAACTGATAATAGTAACTGAAGAACAGATGTAGAATAACAAAAATAGGGAATTGAAAAAAGACGTACAGATAATAGTAACTGAAGAACAGATGTAGAATAACAAAAATAGGGAATTGAAAAAAGACGTACAGATAAATAGAATTAAAGAAGTAACAGAAATAGGGTCTTGACCTGGCATCCTGGTGTCAGTCACTTTTCTAATATAGCTTCCTTGTGCCTTTTCTATAAATAATTTCATAGTAACTGTTTGGAAGAACTCTTCGATATGGTACCTAGACTTTATGAATATAAATGCAGAAAGGTCTCATCAATTCACAGCTGAATTGGTTCGATGTAACCGTAAGTTCTATGCTAACAGTTTCTTCCATTGCATTTCTCACTTGCGAAACTCTCTTCTGGCTCCATACTTTCCAGCAAACTTTTATCATCAAAAATTTAAATGCAGTGTCAATATTTATGTAACAGAGAATTGGGTCAGCCTGATAAAAGACTCCAAGTTGGTTGTATGTGGTGCTGTAAGCAACAGGAGTTGCATCCCCTTCCACAATGGGCTGTTGAGAGAAGACCTTCTACTTAGAGTAGGTGGTGCTGACTAATTGCATATGAACGATACTAGGCAGGTATTAGTCAATAGTCAGCATAGGTCTAGGACTGGGAGAGTTATATAACATCAGTTTTTTTCTCAGTTGACAGAGGCCCTCTCAATGTGCGGACATGCGAAAACCAGACAAGATGAACACACACTTTATCTACTGTTTTTTTTTTTTTCTTCTTCTTCTATTGTTCTTGCTCCTTAATAATGTTTCTCATTTTTTCTTATTCTTTTACTCAGTGATCCTTTGTGTCTTAGTGGCTTTACTGCTTTGCAGGGGTGATATGATTAAAAAAAATTATGATGAGCAGTGAGAAGCTTATGACATTTTATTTGTGGTAGTAATACTCCATTTTTTAGTTGTACTAAATGATGACATTGCTGAAATTATACTAGCTGGTCTGAAATTTGTTTTATAGGATTTGGAGAATTTTCTTATTAATCAACCATTACAGAACTATATGGTTACTATGTTGATAAATATACTTGAAGTTTTCATTGTTTTATCTGTTTGGTTTGGTTTTTGTTTTACGGCATATCAACACCTCAATGGGTTATTTAATGCTGACAAAATTTGTATTGCTGGTAATGTTTTTCTTCAAAAATCTATTTCTGGGAATATTTTTCCTTGAAGAAATCTATAGCTGATCATATTTTTTTCAAAAATGTATAACTGTTTGTATTGCTGGTATTATTCTTTTTTTTAAGTATTGCTAATAATAATTTTTCCTTCAAAAAATATTGCTGGTAATAATTTTTTTATTATAAAGTATTTCTGGTATTAAAACCTATTTTTACACAAGTTTGGGTGTTAACTATTTGCCCATAGCTGGGACCCTAATAGGTGCTACCACCCCGGGTCAGGGTGGACCTGGGAACACCAGCAATTAAGAGGTGGTTCCATGCTCCTCAAAACCTCCTGATCAGAGGCCTTGCTGTTGGACGTAGTTTATCGTCTTACCCAGGACACAGATGGAGTTTATCGTCATACCCAGGACACAGATGGAGTTTATAGTCATATCCAGGATGATGTTCTATCTGGTTTAAAACTTGTATCATGATTGGAAATCTTACTTTGAAATCAGTCCTTATAGTTTTGAATTTACTTCATTTTCATATCATTTTTTTTTCTTTCTTTTGAGCATTTCACCCCCATGCAAGGTGATGATACAACTAAGATGCAAGGGATTACTGAGAGTGAAAGAAAATGAGAAGACATTAGTGAGGAGACAGAACAATAAAAGAACAGATTCAGGAATATAGAAGATGGTAAGTGATGTTGCAATTAAATCTTTTAAGATTTTAGGTGGCAGAGAAGCAAGAAACCAAAAGAATTTTCCAAGAGAAAAGAAACTATTAGAAAAAATTTACCATTAATTCTAGTTAATTCAACAGTAAAAGGATGAGACCTAATTGCCAATCAAGTAGTATATTTAAGCTCATGTAGTTGAGTTACCCAGGAGAAAATCTTATCAGAACAATTGCCTTGGAAATATTTACAGATAAGGTACAAGCAAACTACATCATGATGGTGGGAAAGTTACTGAATGCCAAGATACCAAGTCAGAACCAATAACATTATAGATCCTTCTTTAGATTTTGTTGATAATCTTGAAATATATAGGTGGAGCACCAGACGAGATAGGCAGAAATATTCAATGCATGGATGGATGGATGGTAGATTTATAAATGTGCAAGATGGATTCTGGCATGAAAAATTGTCACGCATGACAAAGGGAACTAACTTTCCTAGCAGTAGACACAGCAATTGATTTAACATAATCATTCTACTTCTTGTCAATGGAATATGTGAGACTGAAACAGCACAATGATTTACTCTCCTGAAGATTAACAAAAGCCATGGTAACGAAGGACAAAAATAGTTCTCTGTGATGTTTAAAAGATAGCAGTTTCGTTTTGGAGATGTTAAAGTTTAAAAGCCATTTCTTAACAAATGATTGGACAACAATACCACTAAAATGAAAGAGGTTATTGAGACTGAAAAAAAAAATGGAAAGACATTAGTAAGAAAACAGGAAATAAAAGAACAGGTTTCAGACGGAAGATGGCAACTGATGTTGTAGTTATATTTTGATTAAACTACTTTATCTGCTTTAAGCCAAAGTAGTCACTCAAGAAAGAGCATTTAAAAGCTAACTAGGTGTTAGTCCATAGTACAATGCCGCACTTGTATTTTACAAAATCTTTTTTTCTTAGTGTGAATCACCTGTGGTTTGCATGCATAATACTTTTCATATAAAATATGGAATTTACGCAGGAGGGAAATATTTTGGCTTTCATAGTAGCAAGTTTCTGCCATCTATGGACCCAGATTTTATGTTTTTAGTCAGACATGAAAAATCCTTTAGGATTTATGGTCATGAGCCTGCCAACTGATCGACATCTTTAGAATGTTTGCTTTGACCAGAGATCAATGGATAACCATTGAGTAAATCAATAAATTTGTTCATGTTTGCTTTGAGCAGCTGTGGAGAAGGCAGGCATTAAGTCTTTCTGCCATTCCTGCAGACAGAAATAAGAAAAATTGATCGGCAATTTTCAGTTTCTTATCTGAACATTCTCATCAGCCATTTTCCAGTGATTTTTATTTTACCAAATCATTCTTTGTAATATTTTATCATTGCAATATGCCTCTTATTAGAAAATGGCATATACATTGATATTTATCATTCTATCCTTAATTACATCTGACATTTGTTCATAATATACTTAGCTATAAATAAAAGAGTAAAGGGAGTATTTATGCAATCATTTTTTTTTATCATGTGGGTAACATGAATCATAGGAATTCATAAGAATAAGACCTTCACTTTAAACACTAAACCTTTTTTTATTTAGTTAAATACCTATCACAAAAATATTTGACTTATTTGTTAAATATGAAACATATTTTTTTTAAAAATACAGTTTAATCATATCAGGGCCAATTACATTGCATATCCGTCTCTGGATTTTATCAAGGCCCTTGAGACAAGCATAAGGGGCACCAGACCATATATGGCAGCAATATTCCATGCAAGGGTGAATGGTTGATTTGTAGATTTGAAGGATCGACTCCGGCAAGAGAAATTTCATGGTGCGACACAGAGAGCCAACTTTCCTTGCAGTGAATGAAGACATTGACTCAATGTATTTGTTCCACCTAAGGTCAGCAGTCAATGTGAGACCGAGCAGTCGCAAAGAGATGCTCTCGTGGAGTTGAGCATCAGACATTCTAATGGGGGGCAGGGATGGTTCTCTGTGATGAATAATAGAGAGAAGTTTTGTTTTTGAGGCATTAAAGTTAACCAGCCAATTCCTGCCCCAGTCCACAACTGATTGGAGGTCCTTTTCAAGACAAACAGCCAGGTTAGTTTTGTCAGTGACACTAGGTTTGTTTTTGAAATAGCAGACTTATGTCTAATGTCCCAAAAAACTGTTTTAAAAAAAAAAAGATTTTAAAAAGTTCAATTAGCAGTAATGCTTACTATTCAGTCAATAAATGCTGAATGTTTCCTGCATGGAAATGGCTAATTTCACCATTGCTCTTACCAATCTAAGTCGTTTTTCATGATCAGGACAGAAACTTTTAGAAACCTCTCATATGTCAAGAAGAAAATCTTAAAGATATTTTTGGTTATAATTTATTCTGTAAATATTTCTGTATATTCATCTCTTCAGACTGAAAGTTCTTAATAAATGGATACAATTACAAAATACGACTTCTTAATATTCTTCATCTTTCAGCTCATAGCTCCATTAGGACCCATTTAAATACACAGGGGTTGCTGCTCAAACACACACACACACACATATATATATAACAAAAAATAAAAATTTTTGAAGCTATATTCATAAAACAGTTGAAACCTAACCTGAACAAAATAAACTATGAAATCTCCACAAATATTCTTAAATGCCTATAATTAATAACAGAAGCCATTGGTTTATACCAATGACATCGCATACTTAATACTTCTTGTTTTCACTCTCATGTCATGTGTGATGTCATGAGCTGCGGTGCAATTTTTGCTTCTGTGTCTTGTATATACAAGGTTGACATTGCTTTGAAATTTTTCATGCAACAAAAACAGACTATCATTATTGTTTTGTCTGTGTATTGTTTAATATAGTGAAATGTAATTATCATCTTTGATAATGGCTTATGTAAGCCAAAAGCTTAGATAGGATTAAAAACATGCATCAATATGGTGATTTTCTTTCATCTTTCAATGACAATATTATCAAGCTTATCAGACAATATGAAAGGAGTTTACTTAAAATAAATAGACAAAACTTGTCTATATTATTTAATGAAACATACATCAATATATATATATATACACACACAGAAAGAGAGATATTATAAAATAGATTAAGACAATTGTTTTAATGTTTTCCATTTATATGCTATTTTTTATAGCTATAATTTATTTACGTAAATGCCGTTTTTTAATTAAACATTATTAATTACATTTACCAACCTGAATGCTTGACAAATGTCATTGAAAATATGTGCTTCTTCAACAGGAATCAAACCTGTAACACTTTATGGGAACCATTATTTGATCTGATGTGCTGTTAACCATTAAGCCACAAAAGAAGCATATGTTTAGCAAAGTACAAATTACTGTTTATAAGCATACACCTTTGACAATTTATGTTGATTTTACTTTGCTAACCAGATGCTTTTTTTACACTGATAAAGTTCTTCGTAATAAATGAGCTGTATTTTTGAGTATAATTTTTTGTATTTCATTAAAGCATTTATTCATCTTCTTATTTCCTTTGATTTCTGCTGTATGTACATTTCATTCTGGGTCCCAACCAGAGACCTAAGGTCAGAAATGAAATAATGTTATTTTCTGTTAATCATTTTTGTCAAAAACAAAAAACCCAAGATTACAGACATTTTATATATATATATATATATATAAAGTTTTTCATCATGTGTGATCTGTACTAGTGAGTACAATTTTTTTAATTTCTTTAAAGCATAGACTACCAGTAATATCTATATATATATATATATATATATTTTCCGTTAATATTTTCGAGAAATGTCATAGAAAATATGTGCTTCTCCAACAGGAATCGAACCTGTAACCCTTAATTAGAAACATCATTTGATCTGATGTGCTGTTAACCATTAAGCCACAAACAAGTGTATGGTAAGCAAAGTCCAATTTTACTGTTTATCTTTGTGGCTGAATGGTTAACAGCACATCAGATCAAATGATGTTTCCCATTAAGGGTTACAGGTTCAATTCCTGTCGGAGAAGCACATATTTCCTATAAAATTTCTCAAACATTCAGGCCGGTAAATATAATTAATACTGCTTAATTAAAAAAACGGGGCATTTACTTAAATAAATTCTATCTCTAAAAAATAATGTATAAACGGTATATATATATATATATATATATATATATACATACACACTGGTCGGTGATGGTTAGTTAACTAGTATTATAAATTGGTCAATTTAGCTATAACTAGATAGCTTAGTGTTAAGTCCTCATGCCAATTTAAGCTAAGCATAGTCAATATTTATACTATAAGCATTCATATTTATAATGTCATTACTTAGCAGGTAGTCCTGGTATAAGGATAAACTACATCTGGCAGCAAGGCCTTTGATTAGGATGTTTTGAGGAGCATGGAATGACCTCTTAATTGCTGTTGCTCCCAGCGCCACCCTGAGGCGGGGTGGTACCACCAGTAAGGGCCCCAGTTATGGGCAAATAGTGTAAGCCCCAAATAAAAACAAAACACTATGAAAGTATAAAAATACATTTTTATAGTAAAAAATACCAGCAATACATTTTTATAGTAGAATTATCAATAATAAAGTTTATAGCAACAATATATTTTATCTGTAGTTGAAGACAAAATCAGGTTCAAAATATTTAGATTTCAGCATTAAATAACCCTTAGAGGTTGATATGCTGTAAAACAAAATCAACCAAGAACTCTTTCTATGATAAGGCTGCCATTTTTAAATGTATGGCAAACTCACAATTTATATATTGTGAAACAAAATCAACCAAGAACTCTTTCTAAGATAAGGCTGCCATTTTTAAATGTATGGCAAACTCACAATTTATATATTGCGAAACAAAATCAACCAAGAACTCTTTCTAAGATAAGGCTGCCATTTTTAAATGTATGGCAAACTCACAATTTATATATTGCGAAACAAAATCAACCAAGAACTCTTTCTAAGATAAGGCTGCCATTTTTAAATGTATGGCAAACTCACAATTTATATATTGCGAAACAAAATCAACCAAGAACTCTTTCTAAGATAAGGCTGCTATTTCAAAAAGTATGGCAGACTCGCAATTGATATCTTGTGAATCAAAATCAATCAACCAACTTAGCAGGTCATAAAAAAATTTGAGGCTGGGTTTAATGTCTCCGTGTCTTGTATGAGATAAAATTAAATATTAGTTTATTGAATGTCTGATGCTGATATAAGTACATACACTTAAGATATTGCAATTCTGCCCATCTCTGTCATGAAATTCTATCTGCCTTTGAGTACTTAGGGCTTTGTCTTGAGATGTAACAGATGGCCATGACTGGTTTATACATAATGTCAATACCCAGTGGTCAGGTGGCAATGGCTAGCTTTCCTGACCTTTCTTATTCCCTGGTCAATTCACTTGCTCTGCCATTTAGTAGATTTCAACTTCTAACTGACAATCACCAAAACACTGGTACATATACTCTTCCAAGTCTTCAAAAATATTTTAGCAGCTGGTGCATGAGAAACATACAGGGACCTTTAGAAAAAAATGCGTAAACAAAGCAAAAATAAAGATCTACTCCAAAGCTGATAATATTAGTAGGAAAAATTATAAGCATCAAAAATATATTTGATAAAAATGTTTTTGTCTATCTAAGTCTATATTCTGTATATTTTGTCTACATCTCTATATATGTAACTCCCTCATTAAGGTCATAACTATGTAAGTCAAATCATATTTAGCTATCTTCATAGCCATGTAAGTCAAGTCATATTTAGCTATCTTCATAGCCATGGAAGTCAAGTCATATTTAGCTATCTTCATAGCCATGGAAGTCAAGTCATATTTAGCTATCTTCATAGCCATGGAAGTCAAGTCATATTTAGCTATCTTCATAGCCATGGAAGTCAAATCATATTAGCTATCTTAGCCATCTTCATCAAATCATATTTAGCTATCTTCATAGCCATGTAAGTCAATCATTTAGCTATCTTCATAGCCATGGAAGTCAAGTCATATTTAGCTATCTTCATAGCCATGGAAGTCAAATCATATTTAGCTATCTTCATAGCCATGGAAGTCAAATCATATTTAGCTATCTTCATAGCTATGTAAGTCAAATCAGATCAATCTTCATATCTATGTATGTAGCTATGTTCATGTCTATCTATCTATCAATGTCTGTTCATATTGTTATAGACAAGCATATGGTTGCAAGAAAGAAATACGACAACAGTAGAAATAGATTTACGTGATTTATTTCAATAGGAATGTGTGGTTTTGGGACAGCTACCTTGTGGTATAGATCTGGGTTGATCTCTCGTAGTAGTTCTTGCTGGTTGGCGTGGCGCTATTGCTGCTGGCTGCTGCTGACCGCTCATCCTGACCGTGGCAGGTCCCTTCCCTGGCCTCCTGTTGACTTCCGCTGACTGCCCGTGACAGATCTCTTCCCTGGCCTCCTGTTGACTGCTGTTGTACTTCCGTGTGATCCCTTTTATGGCGTTTTTTTATGGCTTAACAGGCTCGAAAAACGACGCAAGTATAATTAGGAGGGAAGCATTTTTATTGGTTGAAAAATAGAAACACTTTAAAATATTATTTTATTTTTCGACCAGAACTCGTGCATCGGGAACATGTGTAAATGAAGATAATGGTCATTTTGTGACGGGGCCTTGTCCCTTTCACATCCTGCTCTTGCTCTTGAGTATGTTAGTTTATTTGCCTGTAAATCAGCTGAGATATGTCTTATTTCATTTTATAACAATATGTATCTATTTAAATTTATTTATTAAATATTTATTATATTAATTAAATATTTATTTATTATCTATTATATTGTTATGTATTATTTATCTATTTATATATTAATTAAATATTTATCTATTTATTAAACTTATCTATTAAATTTAATCTATCTACATTTGTCTATTTAATTATGCTCATATGTATCTCAGTCAGTTATATGCCATGCTTAGGCAATCATGTATCTTTCAATGGCAGATTTTTTTTCCAAGAGTAGGTTGCCATTTCTTTCTGCAGTAGACTAGTTACCATCCAAGGTTATAGAACCCAGTCTGTCCTGCTATTTACCCATAGCTGGTGTTGGGAAGAAGAAGAAGATTCATATCTTTCTCATTCAGTTCAAATGTTTATCTGGAAACACCATAACCTTTCAACTTGTGAAGAAGACTGGTATGTCAAACCCTGTCAAATGCCTTCGAGATGTGTCCAAAGCAATAGCCTGAGCTCCACCAGTCTTATCTAAGTCTTGATGGACTGGACTCTTAATCATTAGTACACCAGCAGTTAACCTAGAGAAGCGAAAACCATATTGTTTGTTTGAAAGAAGGACATGCAATGTGAGATGCTTAACCAATTCAGCATTGTTTAGGACCTTTAGTAGTTTGCCAAAAAAAAAAAAAAAAAAAGTTAGAAGGCTAACAGGACAATAGTTCAAAGAGTCAGATGGTTTACCTTAGTTCTTAAAGACTGGAACAACAGAGTACGATTTCCACCAAGCAGGAAAGCATGAATCAGTGAGACTGTGCCATGTATCCTTGAGGTGTTAGTTAGATCCAGTGACAGGACCCAAAGAGAGTGAGTTCAATACCTGGTTAAGGCGGTGGAGAACTTTCAGAGGGAATTAAGCAGGTGATAACTGATAACTGACATCCATTAGACATGGCACATGGAACTACAATAGTCTGCCCCAGTGAGTGAAATAAAGAATTCAGTTTGACATTCCAACCACCTGAAGAAGGCCAGAGTGTACAACGGCCGAAATGTTGTAATAAATATGGTGACAAAGATGAGATAAAATTAAATACATCAAAAATATACTGAGAGTCTGAATAATGTAAATAATGTGCATAATACCTCATCTCAGAAATATAGACAGATACTGAAGAAGGCTGGAGCATACAACGGCCAAAATGTCAGAAATATAAAGATACTGAAAGGCCGAAACATTGTAATAAATATGGCAACATAGATGAGGACAATAGTCCAAATAATGTAAAATAGTGTACATAATACCTCACCTCATCTCAGAAATATAGACAGATACTAAAAAGCAACAAAGAAACATTGTAATAAATATGGAAATATAGACAAAGATGAGGGGACAATAGTCTGAATAATGTAAATAGTGTAAGCATAATACCTCATCTCAGAAATATAGACAGATACTGAAAGGATACTGAAAAAACATTGTAATAAATATGGCAACAAAGATGAGGACAATAGTCCGAATAATGTAAATGAGGACAATAGTCCGAATAATGTAAATGTGCATAATACCTCATCTCAGAAATATAGACAGATACTGAAAGGCCGAAACATTGTAATAAATATGGCAACAAAGATGAGGACAATAGTCTGAAGGCGAAACATTGTAATAAAATAATGTAAATAGTGTACATAATACCTCATCTCAGAAATATAGACAGATACTGAAAGGCCGAAACATTGTAATAAATATGGCAACAAAGATGAGGACAATAGTCCGAATAATGTAAATAGTGTGCATAATACCTCATCTCAGAAATATAGACAGATACTGAAAGGCCGAAACATTGTAATAAATATGGCAACAAAGATGAGGACAATAGTCCGAATAATGTAAATAGTGTGCATAATACCTCATCTCAGAAATATAGACAGATACTGAAAGGTAGACAGATACTGAAAACATTGTAATAAAATATGGCAACAAAGATGAGGACAATAGATCTGAATAATGTAAATATGAGGCATAATACCTCATCTCAGAAATATAGACAGATACTGAAAGGCCGAAACATTTAATAAATATGGCAACAAAGATGAGGACAATAGTCCGAATAATGTAAATAGTGTGCATAATACCTCATCTCAGAAATATAGACAGATACTGAAAGGCCGAAACATTGTAATAAATATGGCAACAAAGATGAGGACAATAGTCCGAATAATGTAAATAGTGTGCATAATTCCTCATCTCAGAAATATAGACAGATAATAAGACATTCATTGTAGAGTTTAGAGAGAATAGGAGAACACATTTTAGGAACACATTTTTAAGAACTATTACTGACATACAATCAGGTCTATAAAAGAACAAAAGAGGTAGAATTTGGGGAGAGTTTAGACAGATAAAACAATCATTGTAATTATGGCAACAAAGATGAGGACAATACCTGAGCACTGGTTCAATCCTCACTGGAGAACACATTTTTTTTTAATTTGTCTTGAATGTGCAAACTGATAGACATAATATACACTGTTTAATAATAAAACAAAAATGGAGTAAATATCTCAAATATAAAGTTTCCAGTATAATAATGTTTGAAGTAATAAACATGTCAGATTAAAAATAAATCCAGTAATTCTTTAGAAATCCCTTCGCTTGCCTCAGATATGAAAATGAGCATATATGAAGACTGAGAAAAAATAATGTGGGTATAATTCCTCATCTCAGAGACAGTAATAAGACATTCATTGTAGAGCTTTCCTTTAAAAGGGGCAATAGAGCCTTGCTTATTGTGACATTCTCTGTGGCTGAGTGGTAAAGCACACCAAGTCAAAAGTAAAACATGTCAGATTAAAAATAAATCAGTAATTCTTTTCCCTACCAGATATGAAAAATTTAAAAATAAAAAACAAGTTTGATCCTTGGTGGAGAACTGATTTTCTTTACTAAGATTTCACTGTTTAATAAATAAATAAAAATCTATTTCAAATATGAAGAGTCGACTGTAAATATTTTAAGTAATAAAATTGTTGGATTTAAAATGTATATATAGAATAGGATACATGTTCGAAACCTGTTGGAGGACAAATATTTTCTATGAAAATTTCTCTGACATTCACGCTGGTAAATGTTGTTTAATAGTTTATTATAAAACAGAGCATTTACTTAAATATTTGTATCTATAAAAAAAATGTCTTATAATATATATATATATATATATATAGCCCCCATACATACATATACATATGAAGAAATATAGTCTTAAGGTGTGCTATATTTATGGGATAAAGTGCTCAATATCAGAGATAGAGCGTGTGTAAATATAAAAGTGAACATAGAAGTCAACACTTAGAGGCGACAGGCTGTTTCATGCTATATGCAATCGTCAGGCCACGTGTGCTGTTATTTTTCTCAGCTATTTATATATATATATATATATATATATATATATGGGTCAGTGGTGCATTGTGGGTAGTCTATTATGACGGTTATTTTACCGGAAGTTGTTTATGTATTTATTTGTGTTAAATTATTTAGCTTGTTTTTATTTTTTGTTTCTTATTTTATTTATTTATTTTTTTAATCGGTGTTTTTATTAACGTAGTAAAAATTTGTTTATATCACTTATTTAATAGTTTTGTTTTGGTTTGAGAATTTAATTAAAGCTATTTGTTCGGTTTTGGGGTTGGTTGTTGTAGTTTATTCTAACTATTATTTTGGCAGGAACAGTTTTTAATTTGTGTTTATTTGGGTTTATTATCTTTATTTGTTTTTTCTAACGCTAACTTTATTGGGATTGGTTTGTTTATTTATTTACTTGGATGAATTTAGGTCAATTTATTTTACTTGAATATTTTCTGTTTTCGATTTTTAAGTAACGTAGCATTTATTTATTTATTTTTTTATCGTTATATAACAGTTATAGCTATATTTTCGTTCGATTTTTTAGTCTAACTAATATTTTGGTGATAATGGTTTGCTAATTTGTTTATTACTTACTTTATTTATTTGGGTTCGTTGTTTTTTTTTTGTTATTATTATCATTATTCTATTTCATCTATTCTAACAGGTGTGATTTGGTAATTTGTTTGGATTAATTAAATATGCTTATTTTATTGTTATTTTGTTTATTTGTTTATTTATTTGTTTTTATTTTATTTTTTCCGTTTTCAATTTTTAAGTAACGTAGTAAAAATTTGTTTTCATGTCTGCATTTTGAGATGAGCTCAGATCTTTTATTTAATAATTTATTTTGGTCTGGGAAAGTGATGATAGCTATTTTTTCCTCCAAGCAAAGTTTGCAAGTTTTTGATTGGTTGTTGTAGGCAAAATAAATAAAGTGTGCATCTACTAAAATTCTCACTTGTGTCGGTCAGTAAATATAATTCAAAATGTTTTAAAAGAAAAACCAAAAAACAGGGCATCTACTCAAAATGGCTCTCTACAAAATAACATTTATCCAAACAGGAAAAATATATATTACTTCAAACATTATTTTAGTGGATATCTGTGCTTGAAATAGACACCCAGTTTTTCTTTTCCTTATTTTAAGCAGTGTGTGTTACATCTGCTGGCCTGTACAATTGAGAAACTTAGTAAACATGTTCTTCAGCAGGACTTGAACCTGCAGCTTCCATTGTAGTGTAATTTTTGGAACTGAAATTTTAGTTCTAAAAATTTCACTTGAGAATGAAAACGAGCTTGATACTTTAATTCAGTTTAATTTTAATAATTATATTGAAGTTTCTGACTCCTGTTTTTGAAACATGAGAACTCTTATGTAGTGAAGGAATCATATTTTGAAAAAAAATAATTATATATATATATATATATATATATATATATATATATATATATATATATAAAGATATAATTTTGTATAATTATATCAACAGTATTTAGAATATTATTATGACAAATTGGAAAAAGGTTT
>CAHIKZ030003537.1:2185000-2230000 GCA_903632075.3 Acanthosepion pharaonis
TTGTTGTACATGATGTGTGACAGTGAGCACCATAATTCTGAAAAATTTCTCCATCTTCATAGTCTGTGAGAAGAGATTAAACTAATATAGTTTTTGCTGTTTAGGCTTCCCTTAACTTTACCAATTTTTTTCTACTATCAATTTTGAAGTGACCAACACCATTATGTGTCAAGCGCCAAATTTTACCATCTTTATTGTGCATCTTGCCTTGTTTCTTTCTCCTACTGGTCTTCTTACATATTCTTTTGCATTTGAATATAACATATATATATATCTGTCTATATTTCTGGGATGAGGTATTATGTACACTATTTACATTATTCAGACTATTGTCCTCATCTTTGTCACCATATTTATTACAACGTTTCGGCCGTTGTATGCTTTGGCCTTCTTCAAGTGGTTGGAATATCGAACTGAACCCTTTATTTTGCTTGAGGACACATGGCACAGTGGATAAATGAACGCTTTTATTCACAAAGATACGTGGCACAATGGATAAAGGCATTAATTAGATCCAGTGACAGGAACCAAAGAATGTGAGTTCAATACTCGGTTAAGGCAGTGGAAAACTTGGAGAGGGGAATTAACAGGAGATAACTGATAACTGACATCCATTGTACATGCATATGGAACTTGAACAGTCTACCCCAATGAGCAAAATAAAGAATTCAGTTTGACATTCCAACAAACTGAAGAAGGCCGGAGTGTACAATGGCCGAAATGTTGTAATAAATATGGCAACAAAGATGAGGACAATAATAAATATAACTAATATTTTGCATTCATCACTAAAAGTTACTTTTTGCCACTTTTCAGCATCCCTTGTTAGATGTTCTTTTGATAACTTCAGTTGTCTATTCCAATATTTTTTTGGTTAATAATTTTTTTTGCAGTGATCAGTGGCATAGCTAGAGTAAATGTCACCCGGGACGGTCCGCACAAATGTCCCCCCAATGATCCCGATTCACCCTATGCTGAAAGGTTAGCTGTAGCTAAATTTTCATACATGCTCTACCTCTACTTTACTCTACTGACTGGTACGTTACTGTTTACATGTATGATCCAAGACAAAATCTAATACCACAAAATAATCCGTTCAAATCAAAAGATTTTTAAAATGCAACTGTTCACTTTCAGAACAACTAAATACAAAACACGGCAATACACAAAAGAATGACATTTGATACTATGGTCTTAGAATGAATGTTTTCTTGTTTTCATTGTGGCAAACTGGTCAATGACATCGCCAAAATCTGTTTGTCTTGTAAGCTCGTTTTCAATGGACAGCACAGCCAGATCCGGCAGTCTCGACTGGCTCATGGTTGACGTAATTTTCTGTTGCTAATTTTCCGGTGTCCAATTTTCCATTGCATCATTTTCTGGGTACCATTTAATTATCAATGATGTTTGAAAGTATTTTTCTTGACAAAAATGTTCTATTTAATTTTTAAGCATTTTTCGGAACATTGTAACTCAACTGCATTCTTTTAAAGGTTACCTAGAGAATTTATGCAAAAGATTATTTTTGTTTTCTTTATACAAGTAAAATAAATTTACATCGTATTTTGATGTTATTATGATTTTAGTTTTAGTGATAATTTAAAAACAATAAATAGTTATCATTAGTACCAATAATGGAAAATTAAGTTAAAAATTTAAAAGAATCGTTTTTGGAATTGGAAAATAGGCACAAATGTTTCCGATTCCGATACCGTTTCTAATTTTTCCGATTCTCGATTCCGATTAATCGTCCCAACACTAGTAGATATATTCAAAAGTATATTGCTCACTCAATGGAAAATTGTATCTCGGCGAATTGATACACAGGCAAGACTGAAATTGTTGCACTTTTGGCTTCGTATTTTGCTTTGTTGTTATTAATGATGCAGAGTTAAAACACCATATCATCCGATAAAATGTTACAACAATGTCTCTTGTTAGTAACCAAAATTGTAGCAACTGAAACACATGAAAGCTGAAAACATTGCTATTTTTCCTACTTACAAATTTCCCGACAATTTATCAAAAAATTTCTGACGGGAGGACAAAAGTGGGGGGGTCATATATGCCCGCCTGCGAAACCCTGTGTCTCCACCACTGTTCTGAGACTATTTTTGGCATCTTAGCCTGGTTGAAAAATTTTGTTGGGGGTGACATTGTGTCACCCCTCCTGTGCTGGCACCCGGGGCGGTCCGCACACCTCGCCCCCTCCCCCTAGCTATGGCACTGGCAGTGATAAACTTATTCTTCTTTTTTTCATAATAGTCTGTGTATTGTATGAAATGAAAGCTCACTGTTAAGACTGCTTTCATGTCTCACTCGTCAGGTGCTTAATAATGGATTACCTACCAAGGCTTCTACAAACTTTCTTTCATCTCTCTCTTGTTTAACTTTTGTGGTCTTCCAGTTTTTATTACACTTAAAACACTTCCACTAGTAACAAACATCTTTTGGAGGGTTTGAACACTGTTTTTTTGGAAATTCCAAGCTGCCTGGTTATCTCTTGGGCTTTCTCTCATTCGGTTATCTTCCCCTTCAAAGTCACAACATTTATCTTCATTCCAGCCGAAATCTTAGCCATGATTTTAGTGTAAAAAAAAAGTAAGCTAATGTTCAAAGACTTGCCTCGGAACTTTACAATCATCTTAATAAAATGGAACAATTCCTATTTAGAAATTTGCATATTATCATGACTTTATCATCTCAGATCTTTCATTGGCCTAATAGTTTTGCATGGCCTTCTTCAGATTCAAGTGGCTGAAAGCAGTGTATCTTCTGTTACGTGGTACCTACAAAAACACAACTTATTTTCCAATTCTCAAGATCCACAGACACTACTGATAAAAGCATACAACTAAACAAACTTAAATTCTTAATAAAATAAATATGTAGTTGGCTCAAAACTTTTGCATGCCTGTGTGTGTGTATATATATAATTTTAAATTGTGTGTATTTAGGCAGCATTTTTTCATTGATGCACGTTTCCTTAAATGATATAGACAAGTTTTGTCTTTTTTTATGTAAATTCTTTTCATATTGTCTGATAAGCTTAATAACATTATCATTAAAAGACGAAAGAAAATCACAATATTGATGCATATTTTTTAATCCTATCTAAGCTTTCGGCTTACATAAGCCATTATTAAAGATGACAATTACATTACAATATATTAACCAATACATGGACAAAACAATAATGATAGTATGTTTCCAAGCAACAACAAACTTGTGCATACAAGACGCTGGAAGCAAAAATCGCTCCGCAGCTCATGACGTCACACATGACCATGTGCACTTATTCATATAGATTCCATAATATAGGTTTTATTTAATTAGCTATTATGTTTCTCTAAGTCTTCAAATGCTGAATGTATAACCAATTCTAATTTATATTTTCCCATCTTTACACTATGTCAATTTTATCTTATATAAATTTTATCTTATAAATTGTCCCCTGTTCTGTCACCCATGAAATAAGAATAATTGTTTGTATGGAAAATAAGGTTCTACATACATCAAATTGTCTTTAAATTAAGTGGCAGCAGAAGAATTATCATTGAACTTTTAAAAGGTAAGCTTAAACATTAATTCAATACTTAAGTGCAGTGATCAATTTTGAGTTCTGTAGTTTATTGATGCCTATCGCATCTACTCCTCCCTATCTATTGTGATGATAGTCAAATCAAGAGTCCAAAGGAGCTAGCTTAAATGCCGCCTGATAGGGCGGCTTTTAACCTATTTATAATAAAACGTGCACTGCAATTTTGGATACAAAAGGAAAATAAGAGTTACTCCCCTTGAACCATGAAAGCAACAATAATGGCTAGTATAATATATTAATATATATTTTTAACCTCGCATAATCTGGCAACCCTGAATCTGAGTTTAAAGAAAATTGTTCCCTGTGCCTAACTTTTCTAAGACTTTTGAATGAGCTATGAATAATTGAAATTGGACCAGTGGATGTAGAGGAGTTGCTTAGACACACACACAAACACACTATACTTTATATATAAGATTCCAGTCTTTATAAAATTGTCTTAATGAAATAAATTTCAGTCCCCTTTCACTAGAAAGAAGTAAAAAAGTACTAAACTGCTATGTGATATCTGTCCTCCTGTATGACAGTCAGTGCTGGACAATTTCCTCAAAGATGAAGAGGAGACTTGAAGCAACAGATATTTGGGTCTACAAAAGGATGCTGAGGATACCATGGACTGAACATGTTTGAAATGACAAAGTTTTAGAGAAAATGGAAACAAAAAGCAAACATACTTAACATCAGGAAGATACAGTTGAGGTTTCTGGGGCATATAATGAGAGAGGAGGGCTTGGAGAATTTGATACTCACAGGAAAAATTGAAGGCAAGAAGGACAGAGGAAAACAACACATAACTTGCCTAGTGAGTTTGAGTAAATGGATGGTGGAACAGTGTTTAGGAGAAATAACAGAAAGACAAAGTTTATTAAGATCTCCAAGGGATAGGAAGTTGTGGAGAACCGTGATCGCTTACATCCAGAAGAGTCACAGCACATAAAGGAGGAGGAGACAAAAGGCACCTATGCTGTGAAAGATAAAATGTTGTGGTGGAAGAGAATTATGAAGTTACTTGATTGAAGTCAGAAGATAGCAAAACAAAATCGTTTATGAAAGTTAATGCCGATAAAAATAAATTGTCATTTATTTTTGCTTTCGATAGTGAATGAACAGAACAATTTTCTTTTCTTTTTAATTCAAATTCTTTTTTATTTTTTTAAATAAAATGAATGTCACAATAAAGGAAATTAAGAATCATTTACCTTGGAAACAAGAGAATTCAGTAAAAAAAATTAATCTTTACTCACTTTCTCCATTGCCAAGAAATCATAGGGAACTCACAAAGACAAAATGACCTGCCAAATAAGGTATACTTGTGTGTGCGTGCTTTAGCTAAACATCTAGGGAACATAAAAAAAAAGCATAAAATCTAATTTTCACTGCTTCAGACTAGTTTCATTGGGAATTTGAGAATATAGCAGTGTCACAAAAGGGTGATCTCAAATTTCTCTTATCTACAACAAAGATATAGGTGGCTCTTTGTGTGTGCTTTACATAAATGTCTAGAGAATTTTATTAAGAAAGAAATATACTTAGCTTAAAATCTAATTTCTACTCTATCTCCTTCAAAATAGTTTCTCTGCGAATTTGAGAATATTGTAATCTCACAAAAGGGTACTATGCTCTTCAGATTCTTTGCAACAAAAATTGAGGAAGTTTCAGTAGCATACAGAAAATGGGTAGAGGAGGTGACAGCCCCGGGCATCCATAGTAGGAGGACATCCAATCAAAGAGTGAAATAAAAATTTAGTTAATATTTAATTTAAATAAAGTTTTTATTTCATCTTTCATCTGTTTTTACATATTTAAAATGTTTTTCTTTCTATCTTTTTTTTTTTAAGCATTTCACCCCCAAGCAAGGTGGGAGTGCCACAGGGTGTTACAGAGAGTGAGACTAAGAGTAAAGGAGGGTGTTTGAGGAAAGGATAAAGAGAAGGATGAGGATCAAGATCAAGGCATCAGAAGATGTCAACTGACATTACATTTGAATATTTGAAAAGAAGCAAGTAAGAGGAAGGGAGTTCCATTGTTAGGAAGTGCAAGAAAAGAAGTGGTTTGAGTAGAAGAGACAGTTACATTTAACTGTTTCGACAGTGAAAGGGTGTGACCGAGATGCCAATCTAGTAGCACGCTTAAATTCATGAAGTCAGGGAACCAGTGAAAGTAGCTCATCAGAGCAGTTGTGTTGAAAATATTTGTAGAAAAGATAGAGGGAAGCCACATCATATCTGAGAGAAAGTAACTGTGGTCGAGATGCCAGGTCAGGACCTATCACACGGCATATTTCTCAGTACTATCATTCGTCCATGTATTGAATATTGCTGACATGTCTGTCCTGGGGCTCCTGCTATATATCTCAAGATTTTTGACAAAATTCAAAGAAGTGTCTGTAATGTTATGAGTCCTGATCTGGCATCTTGACTTCACTTTCTCACCACCATGACACAGCTTCCCTGTGCCTTTTCTATAAATATTTTCATTGCAATTATTCTAATGAGCTCTGCTCCTTTGTACCCCAACTGTATGGATTTAAGTGGTACTACTAAATTGCCAATCTAGTGGCACACAAAAATTCATGTAGTCAAGGCACCAAGGAAGAATACTCTTATATTTGTAGAAAAGACAGTGGGAAACCACATCATGTCTGTGAGAAAGTGACTGCATTCAAGGAGGCAGGTCAAGATCAGTTACATTAGGAAACAATTGCTGTCTAAATACATACACATACATAGATACATTTCTGCATATATATATATATATATATTTGCCCATATAAGTTATCTTTTAAGAAGTGGTTAGAATTCATTTAATAACACTTTCAATCTTAAATATTTGTTGTAATGGAATGTCTACGTCAATGTGTGTGGATGTATGTATGTGTCTCTATTGGTGTCTGTGTGTATGGTAACTTAGATGCACCTTTCATTGTGTATGTATGCTTTTTGGGTTTTTTTTGTAAAGAGTCGTGGAGATATTTTCCTGTCTCATCACTTTTTGTGTGTGTATATATCTAAATATATCTGCATGTTTATGTATTATAATCTGATTGTGTATGTATTGTCTTTTGCAAGATGTCATCCTCCCCTGCCTATGTTTATGATTCAAATGTATCTATGTTGTCATGAAGCTCAGAACAACATTTGATATTAACGTTCATTCCAACTTAATTTCTATAAAAACAAAATAAATAGAATAACATATGTATTTTTTCTTTTTTCCTCAGTAATTTTATAATTTCAAAACTTAATACAGATTAAATTTAAATTTTAAAATGGGTAATTTTTAATTTCAAATTTTATCGTATAATTTAATACTTATTTGTTAGAATAAATTCTATTTTAGTCTAACCCCAACATTAAGGCATTAAACAATTATTATAACCAAAGTTCGTTGTCAAGTTTTTTAAATTCTCATATAATTGTATTTTGATTGGTCATTCCAGCTTATGTAACAGCGTTGCCCCTTAGCAAGGGGTGTTTGATTGATTTGGACCTTTTAAAACACTTTATTCTACATTCAACACCATCACTTGATAAGAGACCAGAAGTGTTGAAACAAAATGGCTATTTTTGTAGTGATTTTATAATATATTTATGTTATAATTTTCGAATAAATAATTATATATATATATATATATATATATATATTTAAGAACCGAATAGAAAATTTCTTCATCAGTGTAAAATAAAGATAGGAATAGAGAATAAAAGAAGGAAGTGTAATATCTATATAAGTAAATATGGTACATGTTTGATGATGGTTGGCTGTCCAATCATTGTACAAAGATATCCACCAATTGGTTTCAGTTTCTGGAAACCTGGTAGTACCTGCATGATTGTTTATAGACACACATTGCTTGTGTAACCTTATCTGGGCTTACAGCAACAGACAGCCTTAATTCAATGACAAAAACCAGTAAAGATAACTGGAGTCAGCCTGTGCCATGTACAATATTTAGTAGCCTGATGGTAAGATGGTGAAAGGGGTGTTCGCGACCGAAATCATATCATGAAGATATGATCTCTGCCATTGCGCATATACGTACAGTCTGTTATGCTGAAATGAGATATTAATATGATCAAACTTGCGTTATATAAATATGCTGTTATATTATTTTGTTTTGCCATGAAATATCAGTTCTTGAATATACTGGATACATTAAGTAATCTGTTGAGTCACAACAAGGATGTTACACTGACAACACATTCCTCAGAATATTCAGTGTGCTTAAAAGAGACAATTTTTAGATGATTTTAAGTTGGTATGGTACCTCCAGCTAGTTACACAAGTTGGTATGGTACCCCCAGCTAGACATTGAAGTTACACAGTTTTAATGGGATCGATTCCAGTGTGCCAATCACTATTGAAATTATCTTAACATACCTTTCCCATATTCCAAACAATCTTGCTATCTCAACTTTCAAATCAGAGTAGATTTTAATTTTCTAAATCACCTTTGCTATGCTTATGCCATTTGATATGGTAGCATCAATAATATGACACTTTTAGCTTTCTTTATCTAGCAAAATAATATCCTGATGATGATAGTGTATCACTCTGTATATCAAAGTCACAGAATATTGTGGGTTTCCAATTTCTTCATTTGTTCTGCAAGTCAAATGCTCATACCAATTTTATGCAATTTGGTATTCCATATTTTCGACAGCCAATGTACATAAAGACATACCTTATCATTCTGCCTCCCATATACTTTTTGAGCAAGCATTTTGCATCCACTGATCAGGTGAGTGTTGTAACCTAGGGAAGGTTACTGAATAGAATAATCACACAAAGGTTGGTAATGAATGGTAATACTTAGGACACAAACAGCACATATAAGATTCACTAGCAGCACGGAGAAGTAGTCAATTGCTAGAAGTGAGTCAAGTGAATTCCACAATGAATCTTCAACTGCAGACCAACATACAGTATTTACTATTGTATTTATATGAATGGGACATATTCATTATTGTCCGTAGGCATGCTACAACATTGAGTCACAATCTTAGATTTTTCACCACAAAGCCTACATTTTGGTGTGATTTATATTCTGTGTATTTGGTATTTTATAGTCTTGGTTTCATTATTATTATCATTTGTGTATGTTATGTTACTGCTTCGTATCCTGTAGAGTTGGGTCTAAACTATGGTCCTTAGGCCCTATAAGAGAATTGTGATTTAATTGATAGCACTTTTCTTAGTATATGAGATGTTCTTAGTACGGCAATCTTCTGGGTAGCTTGTATGTTGATGTTACATGGAACACTATCATTAAAATTGTCCATGCCTTTTTCACACAAGGCCCAGAGCTCCAATTACTATTGGTACAGTCTCAGTCTTCATTTTCCACATATTGTTAAACTCAATCTGAAGGTCCTTGTATTTGGACAATTTCTCGATAAATTTCATCGCAGTGTTTCTCTCAGATGGAACTGCTATATCAATAAGCATACACTTCCTGAATTTCTTGTCTTTTATGATAATATCAGGTATGTTAGATTTTATTTCCCTGTCAGTTTGAATTGGCATGTCCCAGAGGATAGTTAACATCATTATTTTGGGTAACTGTGTGTAGTTGGTACTCATACAATCTCTCAGTGGTTTTGATTTTGTGCTTCTTGCATATCTTCTAGGGAACATATGTTGCTATCTTGTTATGTCTGTGGGAATATTCATTTTTTTGTTAGTTCCAGACATCCTGAAGTAATATGGTTGACAATTTCATCATATTTTGCACAGATCCTGCATTCCAGGTTAGTTCCTGTTGTGGAGTGATTTCACAGTGGAGGCTTGTATTTGTACTAAGTCGGTCCTAAAATAGGTTCGACGTATAAAATGTTAGGAACTTGATATAATAGGTACAATGCAAAGTAATCTAGTTGTGGTCACTGATACTTTAGTATTCAACTAACTGTTGTCCGACATCGACTGACTAACTGACCGACCTGTTACTCTTACTACTCCTACTTATTATAGGTGGGAGAGTCTATTAACTATAGAATAGGTGTGTTCCACTATAACAGTTCCATCCTTGATTAAATGACAGTGATAGGATCTGGTTGTGAGGTTTTGGTCCTGACCGGCAATAATTAGACCTTCTGTCTCAGCTTTCAACCCAATGCTCCTCAGTCACTGATTTGTTTTCTGTTAGTCCACATCTGCTTCTTTTGTTCTTTTTTTAGGTATTTACCATACATCGCCTTTGTCCTCCTAGTCTTTTTTGTAATTTAATTTAGCCAAATTGAAACTTTCTGTTTTACTTGTTTGGCGTAGATGGTATTTGCTTCATTTTTTGTTGATAGGGTTTCAAGTATATTAAGCTGTTTCTTGAAGAGTGCAGCTTCTTTTGTTGATGGATTGGATTTAATATTTGTTTTACAATTTGCAGGAGAGGATCATTGGCTTTTTGTAAGGTGTGATTCAATCCAATTGTTGTAATTTTTAGAGTTCTTTAAAATTGGATTAAACCTCAGCCTCCTAAAAGATCTTGGTACATACAGCCTATCAGCATCTGATTTCAGGCAGTGTATCTTCATTTTCTGGTCTTGTCATTCAATCTTTTAATGTTATTCAATTTTCATTTAATAATTTTTAAGCTCTATGATATTACAGGTATAGCTAAGATGTTGGTAGCTTTCATTATATTGGCCCCATTAAGTTCCTTTTCTTGTATCAAATACGCTCTCCTATAATATTCTTTTCTTATCTTTTTCTTCATAATTGAATGTTGTATTCCATCTCTTTCATTAATTCCTAAGTATTTGTATGTACCATCTTGGTCTATTTCCTTAATTTTGTTGATAATGTCTAAATCTGTAGTTTTCATTAGTTTTCCACCCTTGAAGGTGGCTTTGGCACATTTGGCGATTCTGAACTCCATCCTAATGTCTTCGCTGAAGGTTTTGACAATAGTGAGTAGATTTTTCTGTTGATTGTCATCCTTGGCAAATGTTTTAAGATCATCAATATAAAATAATTATTATCATTATCAAACTGCTGAAAATTTATTATTATCAAACAATACAAATGAGTTATTATCAATATTATTATTATCATTATCAAACTGCTGAAAATTTATTATTATTGTACTACACAAATGAGTTATTATCAAACTGTTAAAAATTTACTGTTTACTCTTGAAAAGGTTACCATATTTGTAAATTACTAGTATATTTATAGTGTTTAAAATTGCATGTATTTATCAGGGATGAATATTAAATATTGAAGATAGGGCACTTATAGATAGAGAGAGAGTGTTGGACAGAGAAATTGATACTGCATAGGTACACTAAAGTGAACTTCACATGTGAAAGAGAGAGTCACTATGCAGTCTTGATGCCTATGTCTGCACACACACACTCTCTCTCTCTCCCTTTCCCTCCCCCTCTCTCTTTCCCTCTCACTCTTTTTCTTGTACAAATTGTCTCCTAATTGGTAGGTCTATTTTAACACTAGTCACCAAGTAGTTGTCTTTCTTAGAGAAAGTCTTGGGTTTGATCACTGCTTTTTTTTTTTTTTTTTAAATTGTTAAAAACAAAAATAAGTCTTTTTAAAAAATTTCTTACACATAAAAGAAATCACAAAGTAAAGCAAGAAAAAAATGTAATCATGCCTGCTCTTCCATAAAATCTTATCAGTGCTACAGTCATCCTTTATAGCTGTTTTTTTTAATAATTTCACTCCAAGCAAACTAATAAGGACACTAAGATGTACAGGGTTAATGAATGGGAAAGAATAAGAGAAAAAGGAAAACATTATTAACCCTTTCCCAAGTGTAGACATGTATATATGTTTTTACCGAAAGTGTCTTTCTCTTTTTCACATATGGATGAATAAACGCATCAAAAAAACAATGTTCGAAAACCATCTACAGACATGTTTATATGTTGATCTTTATACTTTTTATGCCATTCTGAGCTTGAAACAAGTCCAATTGTCGAATCATACGTGTGGTAGGGGTGTTGGCCACCTCTTGGGTATTTTAAGGTGCCTCAGTTTCTTAGTTACTATAGCAAAAACAAATTTGTCTGAAAACAAAATGTTTTTTCCAAAAAATAATTGGCAGGAAAAAGGGCTAAGGAATGAGAATAATAAAAGAACATGAATTAAGAAAACAGAAGATAACAATTGAAGTTGCATTTAAATTTTTGAACATCAAAGTTGGCTGGAAAGCAAGAAGCCGCAAGAGAGTTCCACAAGTGACAACTGCACGAGAAAAAACTTTTAACATAGAATTTATGATTACATCTAGTCATTCCTACTGTAAAATGATGAGACCTCACTGCCAATCTAGTATTGCAATTAAATTCATATAGTCAAGGTATGAAAGAGGAATGCATATCAGAACAATTGCCATGAAGATATTTATAGAAAAGGCAGAGTATAGCTACATTACAACAATGGGAAAGTGCCTGAAGCCAAGATGCCAGATGAGAACCAATAACATTGCATGATAACAATAACATGAAATGTGTATATAAATATAGCAATGATTACAAGACAAAACTAGTAACAATTTTTCATGTGCTTAGTAAAAATAACTTTATAAAAATTAAATACAATCATGTTTTTCCAGTTACAAGGATATTTTTTGTTTCCCTTTGTATTTTTTATTTTAAACTCTGGAACCCAGCATAAAACTGGCGGGGGGGGGGCTTAGAAGTGAGAGTGAATTTTACAGATTGTTATTATTGCTTAACTCCTTATTGACCCCTGACCCCAAAGATAGCAGGAAACTAACCAATACACAAGTACTAATTGGCACAAGATAACTTAAGGAAAGTCGAAGAACAAATTACTCAAATCTGTCTATATTCATAAACTTAAGGAATCAGCACATATGCTATACCACAAAAATCTCCTGAGCTGACGAAGCGTAGAAGTGAATACAATATGGGAACCAGTAATAAGGAGTGCCAGAGAAAAGAGACAATAACAACAAAAATTGAAATATGAGCACTGGTAAAAAATGGTTGATTAAGACATTAGGTTTATAATAGCCAGAAATTCATACACAGATGGCACAGTGGATAAAGGTGTTAGTTAGTTTCAGTGACAGGACCCAAAGAGTGCGTGTTCAATACTTGCTTATGGAGAGGGGAATTAACAGGAGATAACTGATAACTGACATCCATTAAACACGGCATGTGGAACTAGAACAGTCTACACCAGTGAGCGAAATAAAGGGTTCAGTTTGACATTCCAACCCCCTGTAATAAATATGGTGACAAAGATGAGGACAATAGTCTGAATAATGTAAATAAATTACTCAAAATTTGACAAAAGTGATTTAAAGATACCAGTCTGCATAATTCTATTGACTGAAGTTTTCATTTCCACCCTGTTATACTCCTGATGAGGTTTGATATGTTTTGGTATTTGGATTTTCACCAGACATATATGATTCCATAAACTGTTATAGTTCCTCTATCATATCGGGATATTTGTGTCAGATCTGTACTTTCTGATGGATGAGAGAACAAAGAACCTACTGACGTGGAAATATACTACTGTGTGGTTTAGATAGATATACAATTTACAACATCTATGTGAATTCATGGAGTTGCTTGTTGATATGTATGCTATCATTGCACCCCATACTAGAACATCGTCCTAGGTACGACAATAAACTACATGCAGGACCAAGGCCTCTGATCATAAGATTTGAGGCTTTGAGAGCTTGGAGCCACCTCTTAAATATTGTTTCTAGGTACATCATGACCAGGAGTGATAGCATCTGTTAGTGAACACCCAAACAAAAATCAACAGTACATTTTTATAGTAAAATTACCAATGGTACATTTTTATAGTAAAATGACTAAAAAATGATAAAAATACATTTTTATAGTAAAATTATCAACAATGCATTTTTTTATAGTAAAATTACTGACAATACATTTTTGTAGTATATTAACCAATGATAAATTTTTATAGAAAAATGACTAACAATGCAACACTAAAATGTATAAAAATACATTGTTATAGTAAAATTATCAGCACTACATTCTTATAAAAAAATACCAACAATATATTTTTGTAGTGAAATCACTGACAATACATTTTTGTAGCGAAATTACCAACAATGCATTTCTGAAAAAATAATTACCAACAATATATTTTATCATGAACATATTTTATCATCAACTCAGTTAGTTGCCATGTGGGGATACACATTTAGGCGATCATGTATCTTTCAATACATGACTGACAAGGCAGTTTTTTTTTCCCGCAGTAGGTTGCCATTTGTTTCTGCAGTAGACCAGTTGCCATCCAAGGCTATAGAACCCAGTCTGTCCTGTTATTTACCCATGGCTGGGGGGAAGAAGAGGAGGATTCATACCTTTCCCAAGAGTATTAGCACGTAAGTGAATTCAGACAGTTATGTGCTATGTGTGATACACGCTTAGGCGACCATGTATCTTTCAATAAATGACTGACAAGGCAGTTTTTTCCTGCAGTAGGTTGCCATTTTTTTCTGCGGTAGACCAGTTGCCATCCAAGGCTATAGAACCCGATTTGTCCTGCTATTTTCCCATAGATAGAGGGAGAAGAAGAAGATTCATACCTTCCCCAAGGGTATTAGCACGTAAGTAAATGTAATGGAATTCAAACTCAGCTTTCCAATTCCTCAATCCAAGCCGCTATCCATAACTCCACTGTGCCTCCTACTATCATCACCTATATATCTAAAAAGTATATGTTTACACTGAAAGTACAAAATTATATACAAAAAATCTGTAGTTGAAGGAAAATTGCATACAAAACATTTATCAGCATTAAATAACACATGGAGGTTGATAACAAAATTTACCCATCGAATTACCAGAACAAAAGAGAAATTATATCATTCTTCTTCTATGTGGAATGTCCCTTCAGCACGATTATGCTACCACACAATTTTCTGTCCATTTTAGCTCTTAGTAAATTTTTTTCTTTTCGCTATCTCTCTTAATTCCTGTTCTGCCAACCATTTATACATGTCCATTAAGTAGGTAGGGTATATATTGCTTTCCTCTGTTTCTCTTGTTTTTAATAAGTCCTGTCAGTGAATGTCTACCAATCTACTGATTATAATGATTATGGTAGACATTATGATATTAGTATTAATTATAGTAATTATTATGACATTGGTATTGATTTTGGTTGTAGATATGACCTTGATACAATTTGCAGAATTGGTACTTGCCACTTTGGGGTAAGCTGCAGTGTGTTTTATACTATCAGCTTAATCATACAATGATATGTAAGCTAACCCCTACATTCAGTACAATAAATATTAATTGCTCAATAACAGTCAGCAACATCAATAGGACTAATTTGAAGGGTGGGGCTGGATTTAAATGAGGCAAAATATAGAGAATAGGCAGCAATTATATTTAATGCAAAATGATGTGTGTGTGAGAGTGTACATATATATATATATATATATATATATATATATATATATATATATATATGTGTGTGTGTGTGTGTGTGTGTGTGTGTGTGTGTGTGTGTGTGAACTGAGACTAAACAAAAGATCAGAATCTGACTATTATATATATATATATATAGAATGATAAGATAAAGAACAAATAGGAAATGTTTATTAAGCTGACATGTTTCTCTTTTATTAAAGTCTCATCAGAGAATGAGATATAAAAAGCTTTTTGTTTGAAAAAAGAAAGAATTTCTGTATGACGATTGATTATTTTTTATTTTCCCGAAAAATTGTTTGATTTTCATTGGTTAATCTGGCTTTACATGCATTTGACTTGTTAAACAATGTTAGTATAAGTATGCTGGTTTGAACTCAAGTGGAATATCAAGACTTGATTATATAATTATTTTATATATATATATATATATATATATATATATATATATATATATAATATATAATATATATATATATATATATATATATATATATAATATATAGCCCATATATATATATATATATATAATATATAATAATATATATATATATATATATATATATATATATATATATATATAATTTCTGATGGAGATAATTTAATATACCTCTTATCATCAATCATTTCCAATACATTACACAGTTTGGTCTTTCATTCTGACCTGAAAATCTAAACGCAACCTGTCACATTGGTGAAACATGTTGCCTAAAAGCTTTTGTTTGTATCATCACCTCTCCTTTATTTTCAGATATTATTACACCCTATATTAATAATACAAATATATATATATATATATATTACTACATTTTAAATGAAAATGTGTGTATGGATGATTGACTTGAAAAGCTATTTTCCTGAAAAATTGCATTGAGAGAAAAATTTACCAATTTCAGTTAAAAGCAGTACCAGCTGCTTGTAGAGTATCGATGATATTACCATGACCATTATAAGGAAACATTTACTAACCGAGCAGCCAGTGCCATTGAAATTTATGAAATCTTTCTCTTAAAATAATTTTCAGAAAAATAGGTCCCGTCAACATTAGTAGCTCTTTTCATTATTTTTAATGGGTTACTTTTAAATTTATATATATACATTTTTGTTTGAATTAGTGGAATATCAACATCTTGATTATGTAATTATTTTCTCTTCTCTAGCCCAAATACTGATGAATGTTGGATCATTCTTTTCCAGTATTGATGGTCCTTTTTCCTTCTAACTGTAACCTTTTATTGGAAGTAGTTTTGGTAAAATAGATCCAACATCTTGATTATGTAAAATTATTTTTCTTCTCATTGTTAACGGTAGCTGTTATCACTCTTTCCAGTAGAAGAATTGATGGAGTTTTCCTGAACCTTTTATTTCCTGAGTAGTGTGAATATCAACATCTTGATTATGTCATTAAAAATATTTTCTTCTCTAGCCCAGTAGCTGTTATCAATCTTTCCAGTATTGAGGGGAAGTTTCTTCCTAAAACATTTTATTTGAAGTAGTGTGGAGAAGTCAGAAACCATTCCACATCTCCCAAGATTATGTCATTTTCTTTTCTCAAAAGGAGAAGGTAACAGTTATCATTCTTTCCAGTATTAATGGAGTTTCCTTCCTAACCTTTTTTGAAGGTTGGATTCAAAATCACAAAAAAACATCTGAAAAAATACTAGATGATAATTAACAAAATATAAAACCAACTATCCTTTTCATGGCAATTCACAAATAATAAAGAGTTATCTGTTGAGTCTGGATTTGGAGAATAACAGAAAACCATTTCTATCCTTCCAAGAAGTCATGGAATCAAGATAAGGAAAAGGAATCTTGAGAAGGACTATTCTGGATTCAAAAAGAGTGGAGAAGGAAACAAAAATTCCACTATCTTTCCAAGAAACAAATGTGAAAAGTAGACAAAACTCAAAAGAAAGCATGTAAATGATAAGGACTATTCCGGATAAAATGGAGAAGGAAGAAAACTATTCCCACTATCCTTCCCAAGAAGTCATGGTAAATTAGAATAATGTTGGAGAAGGACCATTCTGAGATTTCTGTAAGGGGATACATTTGATTCAAACAAAAAACTGAAACTCACTATCCTTCACAAGAAGACTCACAAATAATGGAGAAGGTAACAGAAAACATTCCACTATCCTTCCCAAGAAGTCATTTCACAGATTGAAAGGAATCTTGGAGAAGGACTATTCTGGATTCAAAACAGTGGAGAAGGTAACAAAACCATTCCACTATCCTTCCCAAGAAGTCATGGCACCACACAATAAGGAAAAAGGGTATTGGAGAAGGACTATTCTGGATTCAAAACAGTGGAGAAGGTAACAGAAAAACCATTCTAATTATCCTTCACAAGAAGTCATGGCAATCACAAATAATAAAGAAGGTATCTTGAGAAGGATATTCTGGATTCAATGGACAATCAATAAAAACAGTGGAGAAGGTAACAGAAACCATTCCACTATCCTTCCCAAGAAGTCATGGCAATTCAAAGATAAAAAAGGAATCTTGAGAAGGACATTCTGGATTCAAAACATGAGAAGGTAACAAAACCATTCCACTATCCTTCCCAAGAACTATTCAAACAAGACAAAGAAAATGTATCTTGGAGAAGGACTATTCTGGATTCAAAACAGTGGAGAAGGTAAAAAAAAACCATTCCACTATTCCTTCCCAAGAAGTCATGGCACCACAAACAATAAAGAAAAGGTATCTTGGAGAAGGACTATTCTGGATTCAAAACAGTGGAGAAGGTAACAGAAAACCATTCCACTATCCTTCCCAAGAAGTCATGGCAATTCACAAATAATAAAGAAGGTATCTTGGAGAAGGACTATTCTGGATTCAAAACAGTGGAGAAGGTAACAGAAAACCATTCCACTATCCTTCCCAAGAAGTCATGGCAATTCACAGATAAGGAAAAGGAATCTTGGAGAAGGACTATTCTGGATTCAAAACAGTGGAGAAGGTAACAAAAACCATTCCACTATCCTTCCCAAGAAGTCATGGCAATTCACAGATAAGGAAAAGGAATCTTGGAGAAGGACTATTCTGGATTCAAAACAGTGGAGAAGGTAACAGAAAACCATTCCACTATCCTTCACAAGAAGTCATGGCAATTCACAAATAATAAGAAAAGGTATCTTGGAGAAGGACTATTCTGGATTCAAAACAGTGGAGAAGGTAACAAAAAACCATTCCACTATCCTTCCCAAGAAGTCATGGCAATTCACAAATAATAAAGAAAAGGTATCTTGAGAAGGACTATTCTGATTCAAAACAGGAGAAGGTAACAGAAAACCATTCCACTATCCTTCCCAAGAAGTCATGGCAATTCACAGATAAGGAAAAGGAATCTTGGAGAAGGACTATTCTGGATTCAAAACAGTGGAGAAGGTAACAAAAAACCATTCCACTATCCTTCCCAAGAAGTCATGGCACCACAAATAGATAAAAAAGGAATCTTGGAGAAGGACTATTCTGGATTCAAAACAGTGGAGAAGGTAACAAAAAACCATTCCACTATCCTTCCCAAGAAGTCATGGCAATTCACAAATAATAAAGAAAATGTATCTTGGAGAAAGACTATTCTGGATTCAAAACAGTGGAGAAGGTAACAGAAAACCATTCCACTATCCTTCACAAGAAGTCATGGCAATTCACAGATAAGGAAAAGGAATCTTGGAGAAGGACTATTCTGGATTCAAAACAGTGGAGAAGGTAACAGAAAACCATTCCACTATCCTTCCTAAGAAGTCATGGCAATTCACAGATAAGGAAAAGGAATCTTGGAGAAGGACTATTCTGGATTCAAAACAGTGGAGAAGGTAACAGAAAACCATTCCACTATCCTTCCCAAGAAGTCATGGCAACTATCCACAGACAGAAGGAAAAGGAATCTTGGAGAAGGACTATTCTGGATTCAAAAACAGTGGAGAAGGTAACAAAAAACCATTCCACTATCCTTCCTAAGAAGTTATGGCACCACAGATATCAAAAAGGAATCTTGGAGAAAGACTATTCTGGATTCAAAACAGTGGAGAAGGTAACAGAAAACCATTCCACTATCCTTCCCAAGAAGTCATGGCACCACAATAATAAAGAAGGTATCTTGGAGAAGGACTATTCTGGAAAAACAGTGGAGAAGGTAACAAAACCATTCCACTATCCTTCCCAAGAAGTCATGGATTCACAGATAAGAAAAAGGAATCTTGGAGAAGGACTATTCTGGATTCAAAACAGTGGAGAAGGTAACAAAAACCATTCCACTATCCTTCCCAAGAAGTCATGGCAATTCACAGATAAGGAAAAGAATCTTGGAGAAGGACTCTTCTGTATTCAAAACAGTGGAGAAGACAGAAAACCATTCCACTATCCTTCACAAGAATTCAAAACAAAATGGAGAAGGTATCTTGGAGAAAACAAAACAGTGGAGAATAACAGAAAACCATTCCACTATCCTTCCCAAGAAGTAATGGCACCACAGATAAGGAAAAGGAATCTTGGAGAAGGACTATTCTGGATTCAAAACAGTGGAGAAGGTAAAAAAACCATTCCACTATCTTTCCCAAGAAGTCATGGAAATTCACAAATAATAAAAAAAATGTATCTTGGAGAAGGACTATTCTGGATTCAAAACAGTGGAGAAGGTGACAGAAAACCATTCCACTATCCTTCCCAAGAAGTCATGGCAATTCACAGATAAGGAAAAGGAATCTTGGAGAAGGACTATTCTGGATTCAAAACAGTGGAGAAGGTAACAGAAAACCATTCCACTATAATTTCCAAGAAGTTTGTTATTTTAAAACAAGTTAAAGTTGATTGGAAATCAATAAGCCAGCTGAGAGTGTCAAAAGTGAGGACTGAAAGAGAAGAAACTGTTAGTGTAGAACTTACGGTTGCATCTCTTGCCATTTTGACTGTAAAATGAGGAGACCTTCCCACTTATCTTGAACTGCACTTAAATTCATAAAGTCTAGGTACCATCAAGGAAACTTCATCAGAACAATAAATATGAAAATATTTATGATAAAAAGCCACAAGGGTAGCAATGTTACAGCAGGAGGAAAGTGACTGAAGCCAAGATGTCAGGTCAGGAACAATAACATTGCTGATTTTTTTTTTCTGTTTTATCAAGAACATCTAAATGTATAGCAGAAACATGAAAGTAGATATAGCAAATTGTCTTGCATTACAAAGTGAAGCAACTATATAAGTTCAAATACTTTTCTCTCAATTCAAATTTTGAGGTTTATGGTCACATCATGTTGAAACATTGGTTCCCATATGATTGCTGAAGTTAAGCAACATCAAGCCTGGTCAATACCTATATGGGTGACAGCTTGAGAATACCAGGTGCTGTAAGATTGGATGTGCTGCTGGTGCAATGGATAATGACTCAGATTTATTAATTAAAGAGATAAATTCCAATTCCTTTTGGGTTCGTTATACACAAAAATCCCATGAAAAGGTAAAAAACCAATCAACTAATTTTGCTCTTCAGGGACAAGGTAAATCCGTTGAATCTATTAACAGATATCATATCCAATTTAAAAGTAAAGTTTCTGATATCAATTTAATTTTAAATTCTTTCTTATTTGACATCATCACACCTGAAATTGTTTGTCTATTAGGTTTGGTTTGGTCTATTTTATTTTATGGCATATCAACACCTCAATGGGTTATTTAATGCCGACAACATTTTTAGGATAGATTCATATGAATAGAATATGTTTTCTTTGTTTTAGATTGGTTTGGTTTATTTTGTTTTATGGTATATCAACCTCAATGGGTTGCTGACAAAAATTTTTATTGCTGGTAATATTTTGTTTTGTCAAAAATCTGATTCTTGTAATATTTTTCATTCAAAATTGTATTGTTGGTAATAATTTTTTTCAAAAAAGTATTGCTGGTAATAGTTAACTATTTGCCCATAGCTGGGACTCTAACAGGTGCTACCACCCCGGGTTAGGGTGGACCTGGGAACACCAGCAATTAAGAGGTGGTTCCATGCTCCTCAAAACCTTTTGATCAGAGGCCTTGCTGCTGGATGTAGTTTATCATCTTACCCAGCACGGTGATGTCTATTAGATAATTTTTCTGTTGTAGAAGGAATTTATATAAAAATTCCTTGCAGTTTATTGAATTTCCAATACGATTATAATTGTGTAATATTCAAAATTATTTATATTATTGAGCCAACAAAATTACTTATTTCTAATTATTAAAATTAATCTTTTATAATTTTTGTTTATATGTTTTATTTTAATTTTTTTTAATTATATATATATATATATATATAGAGAGAGAGAGAGAGGGAAGAGATGAAGGAGAGAGAGAAAGAGATTGATAGGGAAAGAGAAGAAAGAAATAGATAGAGAAAGAGAGGTAGGGTGTGAGGCAAAATGTTAAGGAGAAAGAGCAATAGGAAAAGGTGGGGTCTTGTAGCAGAAATCTACTGACAACCAATGCATCCTTCCTGTTGGCCATACCAATGCTTAATTTCCTGCTTCTATCTCCTGACAACTTCAGCTCAAATGATGCTGAATGCTGTCTTCATTGAAACACCGTCCCATTTGCCTGCAAGCAATGCATCTTCATTAGCAATGGACAGATTGCTTTGAAAACAACAGGGCTTCCAAGAATAAGAACCCTGCTGGATTTGATAGCCTTTTGACCTGACATTTTTTTTGCAATATTCCTTTTGTAATTTAACTTACAGGCATTTGGCATAATCATGCCCAAGTCTTCAATAATTCTGTCATCAAGAAGGAAAGCTATGAAATGATAAGTAAAACAACAATTAGGAAAAATAAGAAAAGCAGATAACTGTTAACATACCTATGGATTTAAATCAAATACATTGTGAGTGGTTAATATGTCAAATACACGGCGAGTGGTTAATATGCCAAATACATTGAGAGTGGTTAATATGTCGAATACACGGCGAGTGGTTTATATGTCAAATACACGGCGAGTGGTTAATATGCCAAATACACGGCGAGTGGTTAATATGCCAAATACACGGCGAGTGGTTAATATGCCAAATACATTGAGAGCGGTTAATATGTCACATACATGGCGAGTGGTTAATATGCCAAATACACGACGAGTGGTTAATATGCCAAATACACGATGAGTGGTTAATATGCCAAATACATTGAGAGTGGTTAATATGCCAAATACACGGCGAGTGGTTAATATGGCAAATACATGGCGAGTGGTTAATATGTCAAATAGGCAAAACACATTGGGCACCTCGAGGTGGTGTAATGGTTAGCAAGCTTGTCTCGCTAGAACAATTAGGGGTGAGTAGTGAGGTCAATCCTCACTGGGTGCTCCTTACTTTTGACCTTGTGCCACATCCAAGCTATGCTTGGAAAATCACTATAACAGTGCTGTGATAACAAACCTCTGAGGCCTTTACAGGACTCAGGTATTTAACTGGAGAGTGAAGAATCAAGAATCATAATTCTTTTTCCATTCTTTCCGTTACTAATTATTTGACGTTTTTGTGGCATTGGATGATTCTCATGTGAAAGGAATCATCCTGGGAATAGTATGGCAGGGCAGGGTGCCAAACACAGAGGTCCTGTCTTGAGCAGGTCTGTCCAACATGTACACACTGCTCAGACAGAGCAAACTCTGTCAGTTGGGCCACATCTACCGCATGCCAGATGACCACATCCCTAAAAACCTCTGTATGGGGAGCTGGCCTTGTGAGGCACGACATCAAAGCTGTGGACATCAACACAGAGTCATGGGAGAGCCTGGAAGCCATACGATCCAAATGTAGAGGAACCCTGACCAAACACCTCAAATCAGGGGAGGAGAAGCTGACAAAAGTTGCCACGGAAAGGTGGGCCTGCAGAAGGCAAAGTGACAGCTCCAACAGGCCAAAGACAGAACACAAGTGCGACCGCTGCAACAGAGATTGTCACTCCTGCATTGGCTTCTACAGTCACAGACATCAATGCTCCAGCCAAGTAGACAACTAGGATGCTACCCATGCTTAATTCTGATGGACGGAGACCTGCACAAGTGATAAGATGGAAGAAATAGAAAGAAAAAGAATGATGTGATAAGATGGAAGAAATAGAAAGATAAAGGAAAGATGTGATGAGATGGAAGAAATAGAAAGATAAAGGAATGATGTGATAAGATGGAAGAAATAGAAAGATAAAGAAATGATGTGATAAGATGGAAGAAATAGAAAGATAAAGGAAATGATAAGATGGAAGAAATGAGAAAGATAAAGGAATGATGTGATAAGATCTTCAAGAAATAGAAAGATAAAGGAAATGATGGATGGAAGAAACGGAAGATATGAGATGGAAGAAATAGAAAAGATAAAGGAATGATGTGATAAGATGGAAGAAATAGAAAGATAAAGAAATGATGTGATAAGATGGAAGAAATAGAAAGATAAAGGAATGATGTGATAAGATGGAAGAAATAGAAAGATAAAGGAATGATGTGATAAGATGGAAGAAATAGAAAGATAAAGGAATGATGTGATAAGATGGAAGAAATAGAAAGATAAAGGAATGATGTGATAAGATGTAAGAAATAGAAAGATAAAGGAATGATGTGATAAGATGGAAGAAATAGAAAGATAAAGGAATGATGTGATAAGATGGAAGAAATAGAAAGATAAAGGAATGATGTGATAAGATGGAAGAAATAGAAAGATAAAGGAATGATGTGATAAGATGGAAGAAATAGAAAGATAAAGGAATGATGTGATAAGATGGAAGAAATAGAAAGATAAAGGAATGATGTGATAAGATGGAAGAAATAGAAAGATAAAGGAATGATGTGATAAGATGGAAGAAATAGAAAGATAAAGGAATGATGTGATAAGATGGAAGAAATAGAAAGATAAAGGAATGATGTGATAAGATGTAAGAAATAGAAAGATAAAGGAATGATGTGATGGAAGAAATAGAAAGATAACGGAATGATGTGATGAGATGGAAGAAATAGAAAGATAAAAAATGATGTGATAAGATGTAAGAAATAGAAAGAAAAAGGAATGATGTGATGGAAGAAAGAAAGATAAAGGAATGATGTGATAAGATGGAAGAAATAGAAAGAAAAAGGAATGATGTGATGGAAGAAATAGAGAGATAAAGGAATGATGTGATGTGATAAGATGGAAGAAATAGAAAGATAAAGGAATGATGTGATAAGATGGAAGAAATAGAAAGAAAAAGAATGATGTGATAAGATGGAAGAAATAGAAAGATAAAGGAATGATGTGATGGAAGAAATAGAAAGATAAAAGAATGATGTAATAAGATGGAAGAAATAGAAAGAAAAAGAATGATGTGATAAGATGAAAGAAATAGAAAGAGAAAGGAAGGATGTGATAAGTTGGATGAAATAGAAACATAAAGTAATGATGTAATAAGATGTAAGAAATAGAAAGAAAAAGGAATGATGTGATGAAAGAAATAGAAAGAAAAAGGAATGATGTGATGGAAGAAATAGAAAGATAAAAGAATGATGTGATAAGTTGGAAGAAATAGAAAGAAAAATAATGATGTGATGAAAGAAATAGACTGATAAAGGAATGATGTGATGAGATGGAAGAAATAGAAAGAAAAATAATGATGTGATGGAAGAAATAGAAAGATAAAGAAAGGATGTGATGGAAGAAACAGAAAGATAAAAGAATGATGTGATAAGATGGAAGAAATAGAAAGAAAAAGAATGATGTGATAAGATGGAAGAAATAGAAAAATAAAGGAAAGATGTGATAAGATGGAAGAAATAGAAAGAAAAAGGAATGATGTGATGGAAGAAATAGAAAGATAAAGTAATGATGTGATAAGATGGAAGAAATAGAAAGATAAAGGAATGATGTGATAAAAGAAATAGAAAGAAAAAGGAATGATGTGATAAAAGAAATAGAAAGAAAAAGGAATGATGTGATAAGATGTAAGAAATAGAAAGAAAAAGAATGATGTGATAAGATGGAAGAAATAGAAAGATAAAAAATGATGTGATAAGATGGAAGAAATAGAAAGAAAAATGAATGATGTGATGGAAGAACTAGAGAGATAAAGGAATGATGTGATGTGATAAGATGGAAGAAATAGAAAGAAAAAAAATGATGTGATAAGATGGAAGAAATAGAAAGATAAAGGAATGATGTGATGGAAGAAATAGAAAGAAAAAGAATGATGTGATAAGATGTAAGAAATAGAAAGAAAAAGGAATGATGTGATGGAAAAAATAGAAAGATAAAGGAATGATGTAATAAGATGGAAGAAAAAGAATGATGTGATAAGATGGAAGAAATAGAAAGAAAAAGTAATGATGTGATGGAAGAAATAGAAATAAAAAGGAGAGATGTGATCAGATGGAAGAAATAGAAAGATGAAGGAATGATGTGATAAGATGGAAGAAATAGAAAGAGAAAGGAATGATATGATGGAAGAAACAGAAAGATAAAAGAATGATGTGATAAGATGTAAGAAATAGAAAGAAAAATAATGATGTGATGGAAGAAATAGAAAGATAAAGGAATGATTTGATGGAAGAAATAGAAAGAAAAAGGAATGATGTGATACGATGGAAGAAATAGACAGATAAAGGAATGATGTGATGAGATGGAAGAAATAGAAAGAAAAAGAATGATGTGATAAGATGTAAGAAATAGAAAGAAAAAGAATGATGTGATGTAAGAAATAGAAAGATAAAGGAATGATGTGATGGAAGAAATAGAAAGAAAAATTAATGATGTGATAAGATGGAAGAAATAGAAAGAAAAAGGAATGATGTGATGGAAGAAATAGAAAGAAAAAGGAATGATGCGATGGAAAAAATAGAAAGAAAAAGAATGATGCGATGGAAGAAACAGAAAGATAAAGGAATGATGTGATAAGATGGAAGAAATAGAAAGAAAAAGGAATGATGTGATAAGGTGAAAGAAAGGGAAAAATAAGGGAATGAAGTAATGAGATGATATAAAGAGACGAAAATGGAATGCGATTATTTAGAATAAATGGAAAGAAGGAAATGAAAAATGGATTAAAGGAACAGAATTAAATTAATCAAAAATTTTGAATATAGAAAGAGAAAATGAATTAGCAGATAAGGTAGAATACAGAAGAGTACCTTAAGTAAATTATTTGACTTCTTTCCATGCATCCTTTTTTTACTCTCTTCTTGCAATTGCTATGCTTGACAAGCAGTAATGACATAATGCTCATAATTATCAAAGCTCATTTTCTAAAGAGGGAATGGGAAGCTAAAATAAAATAAATATCTCCTCCAATTCAAAAAGAAATTGATAGCTGCTTCTTGCACACTAACATTTTATGGCGTTCTTAACATTAAATGGGGTAAAAACATTTTAAAAAATTATTTCAAATCAGATTTTGACTCAAGCAAGAACCTCTTTTCAATTAATTCCTAGAAGATAATGGCCTTCTTTCTTTACCACTGTCATAACCCAAGCCTTTTTCACAAGTGACTTTCTCATTAGTTATTTCACATTGTGTGCTCAATCTTTCAAATTCACTTGGTTGAAACTTCAAGATAAAAATAAACGTAATTCACGGCATAATTAAGTTTCCAAAAAGTATCCAATTAACTTTAAGGTGTCATGTCATTACTTCTTTATGGCTACCAAAACCTTCACTAACTTTAAGGAATTTTAACCAACTCTAAAAGTGGGATTGGTGAGCTGAGTTCAAATTCTGTCCTATTCTTTTATATTCACTTTCAGACAAATAGGAAAAGTATGAATTTATTCCTTTCCACCCCCAGCTATAGATTTAGGGTAAACTGGGTTATTTAGTCAGGGGTGGCAGTCTTGGAGTAGGAAAATCCTGAATTTAAAACCATAAAGAAGGAAAAGGGTGACCATTCCTTTATCTTTTTCAAGAAGGCATAGCAATTCATAGATAATGTTATACTCCATTACAATTAAATCTTTTTCTGATTCATTCTGCATGCTGGCCGGATGTAGACACCATGAAGGCAGAAAACAAAATAAGAAATGTTGTGCACAGAAGTTAATTAGGATTCATGCATCACATCCTGCCTATGAAGCAAGCTCTGGCAGTGACCAATTACAAACATTCCCACTAGAGAAAGAGATGTCCCTGGAGACTACCAGATCTGCTTAAAAGCAGGTCTTGGAGAACAACATGAGTAGTTGTGGCCTGGTGAGCCACCCACATCACACAGGATACTGCTGCTGCTGTCGCCACCACTGCTGCCACCACGACTGTATCTCTCAACGACCATTACCAGTCCCAGGTTTGACCAACCACCTCAGCTATCCAGCTTTGACTTGAAATCATCTCAACCTCGACTCCTCCCAGCTACAAGCCTTCATTGACACCAACCTTGCCATGAGTGGCCAACTATCCAGCTTCAACATCACCCAGCTATAAGCCTTCATTGTCAATGATGCTGTCACCTCAGCAAATATCAACTAACAGAAATTGACCCTCCACTGTGTTATACCTGAACGTACCTATTCTATTATTAATAGACTCTCCCACACATAAGTAGTAGTACTAGTAGCGGTCACCAGTTGAGCTCAGTGGAGTTGAGTGAGTCAGTCGATGTCGGACATTGAAGCATCAACCATCACAACTAGATTGCTGCGTCATTAACTCTTATTTCAAGTTCCTAACATTTTGTATGTCGGACCCTTTTAGGACCGACTTAGCGAAATACAAGCCTCCACTCTGAAAAATACTCTACAACACACTGTGAACCTGATCAGCAGCCACCATTCCATAGAACAGGCCCACCAGCCCACCACCATCACCTTGACCTACTTCAGTTTGTTTACAAAGCATTCCCTTCACAATTGACACTGTAACCTCCATTCCACAGAACAGGCCTACCAAAACTATGTCAATCCAACATCATCCTGGTTCAACACAAGAGGTCAACCAACGAAATGACCTACCACTGTGACCTTGATCAACCAAACATCCACCGACCATATCATGTGAACTAGGCCAAACCAGCACAAGAAATGAGTCAACTCCCAGTGCTATGCTCATACCAGATCATTATCCTGATGATTGCCCACTAAAACTGATATTTCACCTAGTTTCAACATATCTGTACGATATACTTTCCTCCACTGTGATCTTGATTAACCAACATGTGTACCAACCATATCCAGTGACCTCCCACCAAACCTACACAAGAATTAAATCAACACTCAGCACTAACCTTTAACCTGACCGCTATCCTGATGACTGGCCACTGAAACAGACATTCCATTCATCCTTCAATCTCTCTGTACTCTCTACCAACAATAAACTTTGTTTAAAATTTAATCCTTGTTATTCTTTTCTCTTGGTATTTAATATAACAATAATAAAGAAAAAGAAACTGTGAAGAGATATAATTAGTTAAATTCTGAAGGAAAATTGTATTAAACAAAAAAACTAAACCAAGCATAGCAGGATTTTATTATTTCTAGAAGAACATTACAGAAGCAAAATCAACCAATTCAGTTGTTGCATAATCCGTTAGATTATCAGTCAATGAGTTGTTTTTTGGCTAAACACACTGGCTGAAACCTAACTTGCTTTAGGTATCTTTATCATTATGTTGTCCTTCTTCTAGACTGGTTTCCAACCACAGCTACAGGGCCCAGTCTTTATTACTATTTAATCCATAGTTGGGAGAATGGATGGATTCATAACTTTCCCATTGTTATTTGAGAATAAGTGAATGTAATGAATGCGACTGGAATTCAAACTCAGCTCACTAATTTCTCATTATGAGCCAAAACCCATTACTTCACATGCAATTATTAGGAGGTATTATGTGAGACCAAAAACTACAGCATTAAAATAGCTGAAAAATATGAATATTTTGCTGTTCAAAAATGCTGTCCTCTCATAGGAACAAAAGTTTATTTAAATTGATATTTGATATGATCGCTTACATTTTCTATTATTGCTTGTCCTGATGACGGAATGTTCACTAAATTTACACAATTATTGGAATGTTTTTTCCATATTGGCAGTAGGAAGTCTTTCAACTTTGTCTCATTCAGTAGTCCTCTACTTCAGGATGTGAGATCCACAATTTCCTGTCATTTGTATCTGCCATACTGCTGCCATGTCTGATCTGGTGCTCCTGCTGTACCTCTAAAGATTCTTGACAAAATCCAGAGAAGGATCTCTAATTGATCCTAACCGAGTCTCTCAATTTCAGCCATTTTCTCAACGACTGTAGAATAACAATAATAAACAGCACTTACCGGTGTAAAGGTCCCAGCTAGCATCCAGCTGGCAGACAAAAATAAAGCAGGTTGTAACTTAATACAAACCCTGCAAACTAACTGATGAATCAAGCTGGTATTTATATAGAAATACCTCCACACAGGTACCAGCAGCCAATCACAGCCCAAGCAATGGACTATCCCATTTTAGCACAATGAGATGCTCCATGGCACCGTAAATAGCTCTCTTTCTAAAGGTTGGATTATTGTTCACTTAGCTTGCTCCACAACTGAGCGTTTATCTCTACCACGTGATTTTTCTACAAACGATGTGACGTGGCTTCCTTTTGCCTTTTCTACAGATATTTTCATGGCAACTGCTCTGATGAGCTTTTCCCCTTCTGCCCCAAATACATGAATTTAAGCATTCAATTAGATTGTCATCTAGGTCCCACCCTTTTTACTACTCCAACAGTTTATTTTCTCACACTTCCCACCTGTGGAACTCCCTCCCATTTCCTTGCTTCCCTGATAACTACAGTCTTCAAAAGTTTAGATGCAACATCAATTGCCATCTTCTGTCTTCTTCAACCTCATTCAACTTTTGTCCTTTCCTCAATTCACCCTATTCTCAGTCTTCACTTTCATTACCTGCAATCCCCTGTAAATTATTGGCATTACCACCTTGTCTTGGATGAAATAATAAAAAAAACTTTTCTTATAAATTTTATCATTTTTGTACTTTCTCCTAAACATTGTTTTGCCATCCATTTACTCAAGCTTTCTAGGAAGGTGTAGAAGTCAAATGACTTACCTGCTAACATGGCTGCCTTCTTGTGTAAAGGCAAGCCAGCTAATTTTACCTTATTTATAGGAGAGTACCTAATGCAGCAGGTGGTTTGGTTCATTTTGCTAGAATGGACCTGCCAAAAACATTTGCATGTGTGGTCTCTATTCACCCATATATCTCTCCATTAAATGAATTGTGTCTAGTTTTAACTTGGGCTACACCAGTCTACTTGTGTGTCTGACCACTTGCAAGCTAACCAATATTCAACAGGAGGTTATGCTTTGTTTTCCTCTGTATCTCTTGCCTTCAGCAGGTCCCCTACTTATATTTTTTTTAATCATTTCACCCCAAACAAGGCAATAAAGCCAAAGTTAACCAGAAAACAAGAAACCAGAAGAGAGCTCTACAAACAAAATGTCTGAGAGAAGAAATTGTTAGTGTAGAACTTATGTTTATATCTAGCCATAACCTGACAAGCTTATGTAAATGGATGGCTGAACAGGCAGGAGGCTTGACAAAGTGAGAAACACTGCTAAGGAATACAAGGGATAGGAAGTTGTGGAGAGCCATGATCACCTATGTACTGAAGATGATGCAGCACACAGAAGAAAGGACCAAACCACGGTACATTTTCCTGAAGAGAGATGGCACATAGAAGAAAATACCACAGTATGTTGTCTTAAATCGTTGAATTTTTATCTTTAGTCTCCTGTAAAAAAAATTATACAGTCCTCTTTGTGTCTTGATTTCAGTAATGAACTTCTACATACTTGTTCGACATGCAAACTTGTTTCTTTGTTTTTTTTTTCCACTTGTGCTGTTAGGTGTTGCTGGGAGACACAGTCATCTTTACAATGGCAAGGTGAGTGGTCTGGAGGAGAGATATCTTGTGGGCTCTGAGAGTGTCTGCCACTGAGTCACTCCAGTGTCATCTTGGTCTGTCTCTTGCTCTCCAGCCAGAGTACCTGAGGATGAATGCTTGTAGGGCTGGTTGGTTGATAGGCATATGAGTGAGGTGTCCAAACCACTTGATCCTCTGTCATTCCATGTGTTGTATGATTGCTATTGCTCCTACCATATCTCTTATTGAGTCATTCCTGATCTTGTCTCACCTGGTCTTGTTCACTGCTTTCCTCAGGCATTTCATCTCACAAGTTATCAGCTGGTATTGTTATAGTATAAACATTCACATCACACACTTCTTTGACCTTATTAGCAACATCTGCAGCTGATTATTTTGGGCTTTTATCTACCAACCTCCTGGTAAAATGAATAGTTTGTCCTGGTAAAATGAATAGAGTTTGGTGTCAGCTTGTGATTTTGGACAATTTTGCCAACAGGGTTTTTTTTCCAGATTTCATCTTTTAACTACTTTTTTTATAGCTGTTTTTTTATTTGTAGAAAGAAATAACATGTTCTATCATTTAAGACAAGAGTTCATTCCCATGTGGAGTTTTAATGAAGAAAAAGCCTGTATACAGAAAACTATGACTTGATAAGAACAATTTCTAACACTGCATTTTCTGCTTCTATTTAAACACCTTATTAAAAGAAATGATCAATCTTCCTGTATGCCAGTGAATGTTAAACAATTTCTTTACACATGAAGAGTAAACTTGAGGTAACAGCGATGTGGTTTTGCAGAAGAATGCAGAGTATACCATAGACCAAACATGTGAGCAATTAGGAAGTTTTAAGAAAAAATGAAAACAAAAAGGACAATTTTACTTAGAATGAGAAAGAGACAGTTGAAATTTCTTAGGCACATAATGGAGAAAGATCTCTTGAAGAATTTGACATTTAGAGAACATCAATGCATGAGAGATAAAAGGGAAAAGTGATAAACTAACTAATGCGCTGTTGGATTGCAAGTACTAGACTGGCTGTTAAGACCTATTATTTTATTGTTGAAATTGCTAAGGGCAACCCTGAGTATTATGGTTTCTCATCAGGCACTTTGTGCTTGTAGAACTTTCTTTCAGCCTCTTGCTTTTCTATCAACTATGATCTTCAAAAATTTAAATGCGGGCATTTTAATGTTCTCTCTTCTCAGTTTTTTCACTTTCAGTAACCCAATTGCAACTTATTTGCATTGCTTGCGATGAAATTGTTAAAGAAAAAGAAATTAGAGACTGGGAAGGATAGTAAAAGCACAAACATTGCTAAAAGCTACAAAGGATAGAAAGCTATGGAGAACGACAATCTTTAAATATTTAAAATGCAACCTCACCATCTTCTGTCTTTTTGAACTATGTTCTTTTTTGTCCTTTCTTCAAACCTCCCTATTTTTAAACTTTTCATTCTCTTTCACTTTCTCTCCTTATAAATTCCTGCATTTTAGTGGCATTATCAGCTTGCTTGGGGTGAAATGATTAAAAAAAGAACTCTCCAGGGTTGGGCAATGATAGATGGAGGCTGTGCACTGCCCAGACTACATAACCCCTGAAATAAAGGCAGAAAGACATAAGAGCTTTAGAAGGTTTTAATGAGCTAACAAGGTTTACATTTTACATCAGGAGAGTGACAACCAAGGGAGGTTATCAACATAAGGTCAAGGGAGATTAGTAGAATATGTTTTAAAGGAGATGGATGAGTGTTCAGAATACATAACTATGAAAGCACACAAAAAGAAGAAGAATTCGATGAAATAATCAATAATTGCTTTAAAATATTGTTAGTCTATAGAATTAAATAAACATTTTTCCCAGAGGTGTATTCATTTTGGGATCCCAATATACACTTTTAGAACAGAGTTTCAATGCTACTGAGTTACGTCATGAATAATACTACCACTGTACTTAACTTTTCATTGCATAACTTGCCATATGGAATCCAAACTTGTCAGATGTCATCTGCTCCAAGATAGATTCATTCTTGTTTCCTAATATCCCCACAGATGAAGAGGAAAATAGAAGCAACAGAAATGTGGTTCTATAAAAGAATACTGAGAATTCCATGGATGGAGTGAGTAAGCAACAAGGAAGTTCCTAAAGAAAATGGTAACAAAAAGGACACTTTTTTAGAAAGAGAAATCTGAAATTTCTTGGATGCATAATGAGAAAGGAGGGTTTGGAAACCTTAACCCTCACAGTGTATATCAATTGCAAGAGATAGAGGAAAGCAGCAGACCATCTACTTTTTTTTTTATAATTTTTTCCCTAAATAAGGTAATAAAGCCACTAAGATGCAAGGGATTACTGAAAGTGAACAAATATGAGGAAAAAAATATTACTAAAGAGAGAGAACAATAACAGAACAGGAAATAGGAAAACAGAAGATAACAATTGACATTGCAGTTAAATTTTTGAAAATCAAAGTTGACTGGAAAGCAAGAAGCCAGAAGAGATATATATTTTTGCAACAGAGTTTCAATGCTGCTGAGTTGGGTCCTAAATAATACTTGATAACATCTGTTTTCTGTGTAATGCTCCACTAGAAATAATACAATTCTAGTATTCTTGGTTTGGGAGAAAATTAACTTTCTATAGAAATTGAAAAAGAAGGAAGAAATGGTTGGGATGTAGTCATTTTTTGGTGATATTGTTATAATATGCAACACACCTCACATGATGCCAGAATAGACTTTGCACTCACTGTCACACCAGAGAAAGAAGCCAGGTGCAGAGTTAACATGAAGAATGACCTCCTAGCCAGAGATGGAGATCGTTACTTGACATGTGAACGCATGATCAACTCCAACTTAGCAGCTCCTGATCTCCTTCAGAAAGAACCACATATACAGACACACACACACATTATATATATATATATATATATATATATATATGTTTATATATATGTATATAATTTAAGATATTTTTATGTTTATACATTCTATTTTTATAGCTACAAATATTTAAGTAAATGCTCTGTTTATAATAAACAGTATTAACAACATTCACTGGCCTGAATGCCCGAGAAATTGTCATAGAAAATATGCTTCCTCTGACAGGAATCAAACCTGTATCTTTATGTTTTATACATTCTTTTATATATATATATATATATATATATATATATATATATATATATATAAAAAGAATATAAACGTAAAAATATCTTAAAAAAATAATTGTCAGACTTTGTTCATTTCATAATTTGTGATGTCATTTGTTTACATTTGGATACACATCGAGCAGATATGAATGTACATGAGAAAATCATGGAGAATTGTAGTTTAAAAACAGTAAAATCGACCTTGCTAACCAAAACGCTCTTCTATGGCTCAATCAGTAAAAGCATGTCAGGCTATATGACGGTTCCATATAGGATACAGGTTCAATTCCTGTCGGAGGACGAATATTTTCTATGACAATTTCTCAGACAATGAGTATTGCAGGAATCAATTGCATAACATCACTTCAAATGAAACAGTAGTTCATTGTAATTTGTCTTGCCAGAATCTTACATATTTGTAAGTCTACCATTTATCTTTGCTTTGAATATTGCTGCCACATCTGGTCTGATGCTTCTGCTATATATTTAGAGATTCTTGATAAAAATCCAAAGAAGAATCTGCAATGTTATTGGTCCTGACCTGATATCTCAGCTTCAGTCCCTTTTCCATTGCCATAACATAGATCCCTGTGCCATTTCTATAAATACTTTCATATTAATTGTTCTGATGAATTTTCCATTATGGTACCTAGACTATATGAATTTAAGCACACCATTAGATTGTCAGTTGAAATGGCCTGATATGTAAAGAACTCCTGAAATTTGTTAATGAGAGTCTCAGACTCAACACAGAGGTCTACATCAAGTGCCTTGACAAGGTAGTGTTGCCCTGGGTCAAGAGGGTGGCTGCTGGAAGACCCTATGTCTGGCAACAAGACTATGTACCATGTCACACAAGCAGGAGAACCTTGTCATAGCTGTCAGACAATAAATGCAACCACCTCACCCCTTACATCTGGCCACCTAACTCCTCAGAATGCAACCCCCTTGATTATTATGTGTGGGGCACATTTGAGCAAGAGACCAACAAAACTCCCTGTAACACCAAAGATGAAGTGAAGGCAAGGATTATGGCAGCATTCACCAACTTAAACAAGGAGACAGTCCAGAAGAGTTGCAGGAGATTCCAAAGTCATCTGAGGGTTATGGTTGAAGCTAATGGCAATTTTATTGAATAAATTTACTCTTTAGTATTTCCAGATATTTTTGGGTAATTTTGGTAAATATGTGTGTTAAAATGAGATGTCAGTGTTATTTTCATTTTTGCATAATTTAGATGACAATTTATCCATTGTACACTGTAGGTATTGATTAAGCTTAATCAAATTCGAAAACAAAGTAAAGACATTTTGGAAACATCCTATATACACAAGTACAGTGTGTATGTATATATATATATATATATATATATATATATATATATATATGTGTGTGTGTGTGTGTGGCAAGATATGTAGAAAACAGAAAAGAACACATTAGGTAAATAATCAAAAAGTTCTTTAGTATTTTGTTTTATTTTTAAAAACAGTGCTCCATACAAGTAGAGCTTAAATTATAATTATTTTTTTAAAATATTATTTTCGCTACATAAGAGCTCTCATGTTTGAAAAACAAGAGCCGAAAACCTCAATATAATTATTAAACTCAATATAGAGGTTTTCAGCTCTTGTTTTTGAAACATGAGAACTCTTATGTAGCAAAGGAATAATATTTTTTTTAAATAATTATAACATATATATACATATACATATATGTATATACATATACACACATACACACACACACATTATATATATATATATATATATATATATATACGCACACACAGGGTGTATCAAAAATACAGTTACAAACTTTTGGGGATGGGTTCCTCACACCAAAACAAGGTCAAAAGTTCACATAAACTACATGTCTGCCAATCCTTTGCTTTTGAGTTATTAAGTTTAAAAGATTAGAGGAGATGAGTCGGTTAAAGTTACAGTCACGATCATCAAAGCAAAGAATAAGACACTCATTCAAAGAAAGGCCACTGGCAGCTATTATTATACAATAAAATGATACGATAAATGATGGTGGCAGGTGAGAGAGAATACAGGGGTGTGGTGGGTACCAAATATGGTAGAATATGCCATATAAGGCAAACACACACATGTGTGCATATATATATATATATATATATATATATTGTACAAGGGAGTGTAGAAAAGTTCTCTGACTGACCCACTTTCCAAAATCTGAGCTTAGAACCACATGTAAATCTTTTTTCTTTTTTTGAATGGGCTTCTTTTGGAAGCTGAGAAAATTTCAGCCTTTTTCATGTACTTAGAATAAGTCAACTGTTTCTTCTGCCGAGAGTAAGACCCTACCACTCACTACCAGCAAAAAAAGGCTACCTTCTAGGTGGATATTTAGTTTTTGACTCTGATATAAACTGAACCTAGTATGTCTACCTATTTTTGACTCTGGTGTAAACTCGACATATGTTTTCCTACTTCTAATACATTGTGATTTTTGTCCTACATGACTTATATTTACCATTAAATAACCCAACAAGGGTTAATATTTTGTTAATTTAACAAATCTAACCTTTTCAGCATTCCTCCATAAATGTTGTTGCCTTTGTACAATAAACCATCAATAAATCAATGTAGATTTTTATTTGCCTTGAAAGCTTCTATGTTAAAAGTCAAAGAAAGAGCAGAAAAATGGCAAATAAATGTTTTTTTCTTTTTCAGTTTCTCTTCATTTTTCTCACTTATTTTATTTGATTAAATTAATTTCTACTTTTGTTTCCTCTTGGATTCTAAAGGAGACAAGCAGTCTGGTGATTGAAATATGGTCATTTTGCAACAAAGCTAACTTCTCTTTCCGTAATTACTAGCAGTAGAGCCTGGCGTTGCCCAGGGATGTAACAGTAAGAGATAGATCAAGTATTGACCATCATAAAGACTGAAAAATAAAATTGACAAAGATTATTGTTTAAGGTTGACGGGCACGCATGTCTTAATTAGTTTTTTTTTCGAATTGGTTAAACCCAAATTCAAACAAAAACATTGTTTTCAATCGTTATGAGCCTACCGATTGAATAGAATTTTATTATAAACAATTGTCTTGTAAATGGAGTTTTTAAAGCATTCTGAATGTAAAAATAACGAAAAAATTGTGCAAGACAATAAAAACGGATGCCCAAAAAAAAAAAGTGAAGTTTTGTTGAAATTGGTTGAAAAATGTAGGAAATCCGATCCCATATATAAACGAACACAGACACACACAAACAACCTGGGTTTTATAAGTATAACTCGATATAAGTTGTCTTCCTTTCATTCTTGCAACAGCAATGCCTCTTAATCGTGTTTTCAAATTGATTTTGTGCAAAAACAATTGTGTTTTTCCAATTTTTGGCACTGTCAGAACCACCACAAGGTAATTTTATGTAGTCCTGTGAAGTTTTGTTGAAATCGGTTGAAAAATGTAGGAAATCCGATCCCATATATAAACGAACAGACACACACACACACAACCTGGGTTTTATAATAAGTATATATATATGATATCCTTTAAGAGGAGTTGAATAAAAGACAAAGAGGAGAGGAGGATAATGATAGAGTAAGGAGGAGGGTAGAGCGGTAGGTAAATATCTTCATTGTGGTCTTCCACAGAGTGCTTGTGGCAGAGAGGAATCCAGACGAGGCTATGCCGAAGGACAGAGTCTCATCTGGGGTGGTAGACAGCTACCCAAACCCATTTTTAACAGGGTCTACAGGGAATTTTTGACCGGGCATATGGGCTCAGATACCTTACAATAAACTTGACCTTGTGCCATATCCAACCATGTGGAATTCACTTAACAGCGGGCTTCTGGATCTCTCTGCCTCTGGGCAGAGAGGATCCCCAGACGAGGCTATTGCTGAAGGGCAAAGTCTCATCTTGGGAGACAGCTACCCGACCCTGTTTGTACGGGGTCTACAGGGAATTTTTGGCCAAGCCTACAGGCGCGGATGCCCCACAATAAATTTAGCCTTGTGCCACATCTGATTGCATGGGGCAGTTAGTGAATATCTTCACTGTGGAATTCACTTCACTAGTGTGCTTGTGAAATATGAGGCTATGCTGAAGGGCAGAGTCTCATCTGGGGAGTGTAGACAGCCTCCCAACTCCATATATATGGGGTCTATGGGGAATTCTTGCCTGAGACTGCAGGTTCAGTTCACCCCACATTAAATTCAGTCTTGTGCACATCTGACTGTATGGGGAGGTTAGTGAATATCTTCACTGTGGAATTCACTTGCGATTCACCTTGATTCACTTCTAGCTTACCACTAGCAGTTGATTATTTACTACACACCACTGGCAAATCTTGTATGTTGTTCCTGTTATAAATATTATCGTTCCATTTCCAACCTTCATTTTGATTATTCTTATTCAGTAACCTTTCCCTAGGTTACAAGATAAGAGCAGATCAGGAGTGATGTGCACCCCATATTTGGCTATTTTGCCAATCATATCATCGATGTTGTCTTCCACTTGGGATTCACCTTGATTCACTTCTAGCTCACCACTAGCAGTTGATTATTTACTACACACCACTGGCAAATCTTGTATGTTGTTCCTGTTATAAATATTATCGTTCCATTTCCAACCTTCATTTTGGTTATTCTTATTCAGTAACCTTTCCCTAGGTTACAAGATAAGAGCAGATCAGGAGTGATGTGCACCCCATATTTGGCTATTTTGCCAATCATATCATCGATGTTGTCTTCCACTTGATTCATTTTGATTCACTTCTAGCTTACCACTAGCAGTTGATTACTTACTACACACCACTGGCAAATCTTGTATGTTGTTCCTGTTATAAATATTATCGTTCCATTTCCAACCTTCATTTTGGTTATTCTTATTCTTTCCCTAGGTTCAGTAACAGATCAGAGTGATGTGCACCCCATATTTGGCTATTTTTGCCAATCATAAGAGGCAGATCAGCTCACCACTAGCAGTTGATTATTTACTACACACCACTGGCAAATCTTTATGTTGTTCCTGTTATAAATATTTCATTCCATTTCCACCTTCATTTTGGTTATTCTTATTCGATGTTGATAAGAGCAGATCAGGGAGTGATGTGCACCCCATATTTGGGATTCATCGATGTTGTCTTCTACTTGGATTTACCTTGATTCTTCTAGCTACCACTAGCAGTTGATTATTTACTACACACCACTGGCAAATCTTGTATGTTGTTCCTGTTATAAATATTATCGTTCCATTTCCAACCTTTCATTTTGGTTATTCTTATTCAGTAACCTTTCCTAGGTTACAAGATAAGAGCAGATCAGGATATTGATTTGGCTATTTTGCCAATCATATCATCATATTTGTCTTCTCACTTGGGATTCACCTTGATTTTTAGCTTACCACTAGCATTTATACACACCACTGGCAAATCGATGTTGTTCCTGTTATAAATATTATCGTTCCATTTCAACCTTCATTTTGTTATTCTTATTCAGTAACCTTTCCCTAGGTTACAAGATAAGAAGCAGATCAGGAGTGACATATTTGGCTAGCCAATCATATCATCGATGTTGTCTTCCACTTGGGTTGATTCATTTAGCTCACCACTAGCAGTTGATTATTTACTACACACCACTGGCAAATCTTGTATGTTGTTCCTGTTATAAATATTATCGTTCCATTTCCAACCTTCATTTTTGGTTATTTTATTTAACCTTTCTAGGTTTAACAGATCAGTGATGCCAATATTTGGCTATTTTGCCAATCATATCAGGTTGTCAAGATACCTTGAGCAGATCTACCAGTTGATTGTTTATTTACACACCACTGGCAAATCTTGTATGGTTCCTGTTATAAATTTATGTTCCATTTCCAATCCTTCATTTTGATTGTTGTTATTCAGTAACCTTTTGGATTCAGCAGATCAGGATTGATGCACCCATATTTGGCTATTTTGCCAATCTTATCATAGATGTTATCTTTACTACACACCACCTTGATTCCTTCTAGCTCACCACTAGCAGTTGATTATTTACTGTTGTTCTTGTATGTTATTCTGTTATAAATATTATCGTTCCATTTCCAACCTTCATTTTGGTTATTCTTATTCAGTAACCTTCCTAGGTTACAAGATAAGAGCAGATCAGGAGTGATGTGCACCCTATATTTGGCTATTTTGCCAATCATATCATCGATGTTGTCTTCCACTTGGGATTCACCTTGATTCACTTCTAGCTCACCACTAGCAGTTGATTATTTACTACACACCACTGGCAAATCTTGTATGTTGTTCCTGTTATAAATATTATCGTTCCATTTCCAACCTTCATTTTGGTTATTCTTATTCAGTAACCTTTCCCTAGGTTACAAGATTGCGAATCAGGATGATGTGCACCCCATATTTGGCTATTTTGCCAATCATATCATCGATGTTGTCTTCCCTAGGATTCACCTTGATTCACTTCTAGCTCACCACTAGCAGTTGATACACACCACTGGCAAATCTTGTATGTTGTTCCTGTTATAAATATTTTCCATTTCAACCTTCATTTCAGGTTAGGTTCAAATCTTGGTGTTGCCCCAGATTTGTCTATTTTCCCCTAGGTTACAAGATAATTGTTGAATTTACTTGGCAAAATCTTGTAGGTATATGATATATTCCATATTTGGCTATTTTGCCAATCATATCATCGATATTGTATCTTCACTTGGGATTCACCTTGATTCACTTCTAGCTCACCACTAGCAGTTGATTATTTACTACACACCACTGGCAAATCTTGTATGTTGTTTCTGTTATAAATATTATCGTTCCATTTCCAACCTTCATTTGATTATTCTTATTCAGTAACCTTTCCCTAGGTTACAAGATAAGAGCAGATCAGGAGTGATATTTCTTATATTTGTCTATTTGCCAATCATATCATCGATGTTTGTCTTCCACTTGGGCTATTTTTGCCACCGCTAGCAGTTGATTATATCATCGATGTTGTTCCTGTTGTTGTCATTTCCACTTCATTTTGATTCACCTTTCCCTGGGTTTGATCCAGATGATCACTTATATTTCTATTTGCTTACATCACTACAGTTGATTATTTGATTGTTACACACCACTGGCAAATCTTGTATGTTGTTCCTGTTATAAATATTATCGTTCCATTTCCAACCTTCATTTTGGTTATTCTTATTCAGTAACCTTCCCAGGTTACAAGATAAGAGCAGATCAGGGAGTTGATGATTGCAACTGGCTCCCGGATTGATTATATTTGGCTATTTTGCCAATCATATCATTCCAACTTTCGTTTTGGTTATTCTTATTTGTGGCCTTTCTTTAGGATTTTAAGATCATCGGGATTCACCTATTTGATTCGATGTTGTCTTCTAGCTCACCACTAGCAGTTGATTATTTACTACACACCACTGGCAAATCTTGTATGTTGTTCCTGTTATAAATATTATCATTTCCATTTCAACCTTCATTTTGGTTGTTCTTATTCAGTAAACTTTTCCTAGGTTACAAGATAAGAGCAGATCAGAGTGATGTGCACCTATATTTGGCTATTTTGCCAATCATATCATCGATGTTGTCTTCTACTTGGGATTCACCTTGATTCCTTCTAGCTAACACTATAGTGATTATTTACTACACACCACTAGCAAATCTTTGTATGTTGTTCTGTTATAAATATTATCATTCCATTTCCACCTTCATTTTTGATTATTCTTATTCAAACCTTTCTTGTATAAAACAGATTGATGTGCACTTATATTTAGCTATTTTAAATATTCATCGTGTTTCCATTTCAATTCCTTCCATTTTGATTATTTTACACACCACTGGCAAATAGGTTACAAGATAAGAGCAGATCAGGAGTGATGTGCACCCTATATTTGGCTATTTTGCCAATCATATCATCGATGTTGTCTTCCACTTGGGATTCACCTTGATTCACTTCTAGCTCACCACTAGCAGTTGATTATTTACTTCACACCACTGGCAAATCTTTTGCATGTTGTTCCTGTTATAAATATTATCGTTCCATTTCCAACCTTCATTTTGGTTATTCTTCATTCAGTAACCTTTCCCTAGGTTACAAGATAAGAGCAGATCAGGAGTGCTGTGCACCCCATATTTGAGTGAAAAAAAAGAATGAAAAGTAAATGATAAAATGGTAAATGAAAAGAATTGAATGAGGTGCAAAAAATTAAAAGAAAAGAAAAAAGTGTAAAATGGATGAAAGGAAAAGGAGAAAAAAATATGAAAAGAAAGAAGGTGAAAAAAAAAAGAAATAAAATGATTATAAAGAAAAATAGAAAAATCAATTATCACTGGAAAAAAAAAGAAAAACAGGAAATTGAAGAAAAAAAAAAATTAAAATTAAAATCGAAGGAAGAAGTTTGAAGCAGCTGTCTCATTACGGAGCAAGCAATGTCTTTCATTTTGCAATCATCCAGTGATTAACCTTTCTGCATAAAAGAATTGCAGGCTTCTGAGCTCAGTGTCATCTGAATGCAAATAAAAGATGGCAGTCAATAAGAATGGTGGACAAGGACAAAAATTACAGGTCCATGACAACCAAAAATCAGAATTCTTCTAGTTACCAAATACACAATCCGAATGAAAAAAAAAAAAAAAAGTCCTCTATTTTGGGTTGCAAATATTCTAATCTTTCCATTTTTTGTCTAAATGTCTGACATGAGAAATTATTATTATACACTGATTTATTTGAAGTAGTGTCTGAACATGACTATTATAGTCACAAACCATTGCTATGTAATATCGATCCACTTATATGGTAGTGAATGCTGGAAAATCTCCTCCCATATGAAGAAGGTTCTACAGTTGCTGATACCCAGTACTATCTGCCAAATAGTCAGGTTAACAAATGGTAGCAAATATAAGTAACACTCATAGAGTGACCAGACATAGATCTTAAACAAACACAGATACACCCATTATATATAATAATAATAATAATAATAATAATAATGGATTCTCCCCCCGGTTTTGATGTATGAGGATCTGACAGCTTAATTGATTCAGTTATGAAATTTTGTGCAATAATCTTAAGTGGAACTTAAGACCCACTAGTGATTTACAAAGGAGGCTACATACAGAGCAAGAGTAAGGATTGTGGGATGAGATCACTATTAGATTGGCTAACCTTTTAGATCTTGCTCTTGCTTCTTGAAGACAATTCAGACAAGCTGATTGAAAACCGCTGAGTCCATTAAAACACGTTAATAGCCATTCTACCCACTCCAAGGCTAAGCACTCGAGAGCGTTATGAGATATATTGACAGCTGACAAGTAGGTAAATGCATGAATATAATCAAATAGATAAATATTTTATTTTATTTTTTATGTATTATTTTTATTAGTACCTTAATTTTATCACTGCATATTTTATTAATATTATTAACATTATCAATTTTATTAATTTCGTTATTAATCTTCATACAAAAATAGAGTTACCCACCCCTTGATGTCCAAACATTTTTTTTGTTATTTTTTTTAATGACAGCGTCCGTTTTTAAATTAAAATTTATAATTCTTATTTCCAACCTTAAATGTTAACCAGGGCCTAAATTCAAATCTAAAATTAAACTAAAATTCATTTAAATACTTAACAATAATAATAATCCACACTATCAATATTTTGCGATAACCAGAAGTATTAAACAGTGTAAACCCCAAAATTGCACCTGAAGATTGCAAATGGCATGAAACTCTGAGTTGTGCAATCAACGTAGTGTATATATATATATATATATATATATATATATATATATATATATATACACATATATATATACATATGAACTTAAATAAAAAACAAAACTACCATTCTTAGATGTCCTATTGAACACAAATAATAACACTTTCATTACATCATTATACAAAAAACCCACCAGCAAAAAAACTCATGCCACCTTAATTTCAAAAGTGAATGCTCACTTAGGTACAAAGTAGCAGTAATAAAAAAAAACTTTCTAAATAGAGCACACCCAGAACTCCTCCTCTCGACTACTCTTTCTCAAGAATTTAACAACGTTAAACAAACACTAATCAACAACGGTTTCCCTAACTACCTTATAGACCAACAAATTAGACTATTCTCCCCAAAGCAAGTAATAACGATAGCGAACACACAGCTAAAATCATCATATTCACATTTATTACAAAAAACCAAATGCATATTAATAAACAAGACAAATCTTCTCTAAGGCATATTATAAAGAAATATACTACTCCTATTGATCCGAATAAAAAAATCAAACTTATTATCTATTATAAAAAATTTAAGATAGTAACCTTGTCCTCAAAAAAATAACACACCAACTAAGTCAAAATTACAAAGAACAAAACATTATCCATTAGTTCAAATGCCCTTTAAGGAACTGCATTCTCACCAAACCGGACTCATAAATAATTACATCGGCTGCACAACAACATGTTTATCCAGATGTCTTACGTTACATCTATCTGGATCACAGCTCCATCAGAAACACATTTAAAACACACACTCAGATTTACCCGACACTATCGGAACATACTAGTAGAAAACACAAATATATTAACTGCATCCACTTGCAAAAAAGACTAAAAATAATGGAAGTTCTAATAATAAAAAGAAAAAAGCCAACTCTTAACAATATTAACTATGAACAAAGCCATAATGTGCTAACCGTATTCAGAAATTAAAACATCACTACACACCGAACATACACAGAACACACACACTCTACTAAGCTGATAATCGAATCATCCTTGATAATGGCTAAAGGTATAGTAAACTCTCAGAAATACAAAAACATTCGGGACAGTTCTTACACACCCTTTGTCCAGAAAAGAAAGCTCTTGTCAGAACACAAGAAAAATTAAATAAAAAGCTCAACCGTAGTACCTTGTCTGTCGTTTTTAATGAAACATGCATAGAGGAAGGATTGCTGCATAAATATACAACTATATATATATATATCTCAATATTGTAATTTTCTTTTAATGATAATGTTA